>VCJN01001409.1:0-226864 GCA_006384855.1 Tetraselmis striata
GTAGACAACATCGCGGTGGGCAGGCAGTTTGGGTTAGCATCAAGATCTTAGGGTCTGCCAGACACCTATATACTTTGGCTGAAATAATCAATCCCTGGTGTCCTGGCGCCATTCATTATATAACAAGAAATTGAAGGGGATGGGGATAAAGGTTTTTGTTGAAAAAATGCGTGAAGATGCAAAGGCTGGTAGGAAATGTGTGCCATAGAGCAATTAATATATGCACATTTAGACGTACATGTTGTTGTAACATTGGCATTGGTGTGCCCATCTCGGTATAACCTGAAGTTTGCCCTCCACTGCAACCCTCTGTACCCATGTGTGCTCCCATTGAGTGGCACTGCTACCCGGCAAGAAGTTCCATATGTGCCCTGCAGCTGCTGCTTGGCAGGCGCAGGCAACGAGTGCCGTACCCACATTATTGTGCATATTCTCACCCCCGCCCACTGCATGCGTAAGAAACGCCAGAACCGGCATCCCGTCGCGTTGCTGATTGCCGTCTCCACAGGCTGGCTGCTCACCAGCCACCATGGCGCGCCTACTGGGCGCGCAAGTGGCCGTAGCCCGCATGCATGGCAGCCCCTTTTGTGCTCAATTTGTGATTTTATTTGGATTGTGCACGTAGCGGGTCACCTGATGCAAAAAGCTCGGCTCGCCAACCTGACAGCCTTTCATTGCTCCCCCTCTTCCACACACACAGATGGAAATGGAGTTGCAATAATAGCATGTAGGACTGCGTGTGTAGGCTTATCATCAGCACCCGCTGATGGCGATAAATCAGGCAAGTGGTGATTGAGTGAGGCAGTAAGCTGGGTGAGGTGGCCAGGGAGGGCACTACGGGAAGAGGCAGGGAGTGTTGCATGAGAATTTTCAATATGTGAGTGGCTGATGCACTCCTATCTCTCGTGCATTCAGCCTCAATGGTGCCCCTAGGGCCGCGCCTGCGGTTGCTGCGATGTCACTTGTGGCGGGTCACTGTCCGGCGAGGTCGGCGCGACGACGAAATGCGCCAAATGGCCTCGCACGTGGCTGTAGCTCCGGACGTATCTTGGGGCGGCTGGGCGGCGCCAGGAGGGGAAGTACTAGTACGGCGGCATGCGGTGGGGTCTCCACTTGTTCTGGTGTACAGGTGCGGGAGCCGTAGCGGAGGTGCCAGGGTGAGCGGCTCTACAGCAATGAACCAGGCGAAGTCCGGCCGGGCGATTCGCGGAGCAAGCGCACCTGCTTATCCGCATCCGCCCGATCGCTCGTCGCGGTCGAGTCATGCAGCTTCCTGGCGATGGCCTGGAGGGCGTGGCGAAGGGTTGCTGCCGATCAGTCGCAGCCACGGTAGTCGACACATTGAAAAGACCGGCAGGAGGTATATTAGTTTGGGGGTGGGGGGGGTGGGGGGGGGGGGGGGGGGGGGGGGGGGTCGCCTATCCGCGCGATGCCGCGACATCGAGCTCCACAACGCCCGTACCTGGTTCAAACAAACGGCGAACGTGCAGAGTGTGGAGAATGACCGCTCCGCGAGCCAAAGATATGCTTTATTTGCCGCTGCAGGTAGCGACTGACGCATAGCGACGTGTCTGTTACGGTGACAAGGGCAGCGCGCCCAGCCTCTGCATCGCGCCGAGTCGTCATCACCCGCCGGCCGAGCCGGGCGACGAATATTCGAACAGCCGCGGCGCGTTCCGCGCGCTGGTGACAATCGCTTTCCAGCAATAGCACCGGATCCCGTCACCAGCTGGGGCTGGGGGTTGTCACCAGCACTGAGCGGAGAGCCAAAAATAACGTTATTTTGGGGCTTCAAGTGCCGGGAGACGCAAAATAACTGTTATTTCGAGCGAACGGCATGTCACCGGCGATGTCACCAACTCGTCTCCCGCGACCCGATACGGCCAGATAATAATCCTTAATCCTTACTCCAAAGCGCTGGCAACGCAATTCATGGAACTGTAGGCCAGTGATATAGAACCCGTTCTTTTAAAATTTTCTGAAAAATCGACGCAACGCGGAGTCAACTGTCAAGTTACTTCACATACTGTAATACCTTATCCTGTAATACCTTATCCTGTAATCTTACCAAAATAATCACACTCGTCTGCAGCCATTCCGTGACATACTCGTAATAAACTGAATCGGGCGCATACCACACTTCATCGCGACGCTATATCCGCTGTGTACTATTTTTGCATCTCGCTCTAGAAGCCCGACAATCTTGCTGCGCTCTGGCCTAATCCGCGATAGCGCGCACACGGCAATGCATGTGAGCGGGCGCGCGGCAGTGGGCGGGCGAAATGAATCATTTACATCCGGTTTCGGCCGGGGCCGCCACGGCGGCTGGCCTGCTGCTCGCGGGTGGAGGCAGCGGCGGACGCCCACGCTGCCCCCAAACGGCCCACCGCCCGCCCTAGCTCCGGCACCACCCCGGCCGCGGGCCGGCACTCCAGCCGCCGGCTTGGCGGGCTGCTTGGCCTTCTTGACCGGGGGCTCCGGGCTACTGCCCTCATCGACGTTGTCGCCGGGGACGGCTTATTGAGTGGCGGCCAGGATCTTGACCGCATTGGTGTTGTGCTTGATGATGCGCCCCACCCTCTTCTGCTGCTGCGCCAGCACGCCCACCAAGCCGTGGAGCTTTGGCGACGCAGCGGTGCCCGCCAGCGGCAGCGACACGACCTTGTTGCGTTTATCATTCGATACGATCGGCTTACCGCCAAACGTAAGGATTGGGCGGAGGTTTGACACAGCAACGGCGAAAGTCGGTATGCGTGTTGATTGCTTGTCGCGGCGGTGGCTGTGTAATAGAACAAGTGCGAAACAAACGCGACTCACTTGCGGTTTCCGAGTGCGGCGTGACCTCGCAGACCCCGAGCTAGCCTAAGGGATCCCCAGCTGAGTGTCGCGCGGCCAGCATTCGTCAAAGACACCCGGCAGCAGCGTCTTTTGCTCAGCAAGAGCAACAACAAAAACGCGGCACGGGGCGGTCAACGCATGTGAGATTATTATCCTCTACACAGTCATGTCAGCCACCCGCCGACTCACTATACCTTTTAGAGCGGACTCCATCCCCCGGCTCGTGGGAGTCTGGCATGAACCGTCGACGGAGGGGGGGGCGGTTGGAGGGAGCGCCGCCTCGCTCGGGTGTTGGGTTCAAGATCTGGGTACGCTTTGCGTCGGGTACGCACGAGGTAAAATACAAAGTGACGACACCCGAATCGGACACTTGAAAACCTGCTTCAAGCAGGTGCTTCTTCCCGGCTTTGTCGTACTTCTTTCGCAGTTGTCCGCGAAAGCATAGCCGAACGCCCCCTCGCCCTGGGGTTGCTCTGGGTGAACGCAAATATGGTTGTTGGTCGCATGGCCGCGGAACAGTGCCCACTGCACGTCCTCAACGGTGCGCCCCGTGCTGCACAGAGCACCGAGTGGTATGGCCATGCCCTCATGCCTCACAGCTTTGCCGTAGGGGTGCATGGAATTAGCGTGGCGTGGGTGGCCATGATAAAGGGTGCGTGCTAGGGGACGAGCATCTACGGTACTGTCTAGCGGGTGCGAGTGTGCGCGCCAGGTAGGCGCAGTCGCTGCTTTCAGAAAAAATAAGTCCGTCGCCGCGCCCGGACGACTTCTCATCGCGCTCCGTTGTTATAAAGCGCACTCCGGCTTGCTGCGTAGTCATCGCGTAATGTCCCGTATACATACCGTATTTATGGTTTACATGAAGACACATTTGACACACACTTTCTACAAAATCGTAATTCGGCCGTAGGTGCCCCTTAACGGGGAATGGGGTCGCGATATCTGGCGTACTCCGCTTTTGAATCAATTGTACGCGTCTGCACAAGCCTAAACAATGAGACAAGCTGCTAACTACGTTAGGGCTGCCGACGGTGGGGTAGGTCGTATCACAAGTATTGCCCAACTGCGCGCGATGGATGCAGCCCCAGACATAACCCGCAGCCCTTGGCGAAACGGGCAGCCCCCGGACCCGAACCCGACGAGTCGGTGGGGGAAACGTCAGCACCCGCGCCCGTGCCCGGCGAGGTGCTGCACTGCCCGTGGGACGATCTACCTGAGGACGTGTGGGCGAACATTCGGGAAAAGGCCGCTAACAACTGCCCGGTAGTATATATGGCGCTCTAAAGGAATGGCTCCCTCGAAGGAATGTGAGCCGCGCGTGGTCCAAGGCTTGGCTGCCCCTCCAAGAGCACACAAGCTTCAAAACAACGTGGCGGGTTTAAGTGGAGCTTTGGAGTAGGCAACCATATGTGCCTACGTACAAACGTCGAGGCGATCTTGTGACGCCTCATGCTGCCTTGCCCGACCCCCTCCCCCGCTGCCGAGGTGGAAGCTACTAGTTATCCATAACGAGGCAAGTATAAAGTATTGTAGCGAGTGACATCATGAAGAAGTGCTGTAATTTTAACATTGTGTAGCAGTATGGCAAGCCTTACCTCTATGGCTGTCCCAACTGTGTCACCTTCCCCGGCAGTCCCACCCAGCGGACGGCTAGCAAAAGCGATTTTAAACCGCCGTCGATTCAGATGGTGGAGACATCACAGCCGCCGCTGATCAAAACCGCAAGGGGGCTAGGCTTTGTGCGCTGGGCGCTGATGGGTGCGCATGGCAGCGGCGCCGGTGCGCTGCGCGCTGCGCGGAATTGTTGGGCAGCATAACTTTGATCGATTACATTTATCAGCTATACGGGAATTCAGCTAGTGGTGTGGGGTCATTGTGTTATATGCGCACCACACATACTGTCCCACATCCTGTGAGGACATGCCAAACTTGATGGTTGACACTCTCACTATGTGTTGGTCTGTCACTATGTCCGGATCAGCATAGAAGCAACACAGTTTCTCCTCGATGTGTTTCAGCGCAAAAGGGAAGGCGCGATGCCCCTTCCGAATGTTAGGCCGAAGGGGCGCCTTGCTCTGCCACACACCAGTGCCGAGGGGGGACCCTATCACCGTGCGCCCAGCTGCTTGCAGTAGGCACACAGCGAGGGTGAGGTCCGGCACCGAAGGGTTGATATGGGTCACCTCCAGGAACTACTGCACTTCCCCAACATACACGTCGTTGTCATGCTGCTCCACCTCGGCACAGGGCACACCCGTCTCGCAGTACGGCATGCTTGCCGTACTCCACAGTTGGCACCCATTGCTCGTCCCATATCTTGTGCTTGAGCACAACATGCCTCCGTGTCTCGGGCTTCTCATGCACAATCTGCATGTGTGTGTATACCAAAACTCAGCAGGGCGACACTGTGCGGGCAGTTTGGAGACATGCGTGGGGGGAAGGGGGTGCCTTTATCCAGTAGTTGCGCTTTCGTCCTTGTGTCCTAGTGTACGATACATAGGTAGTCATGAATGATGTCCCCTCCCCTATTTTGCACTGGTGATACAAGTTGTACCTGCGGGATAGTGCAACAACCTCATTAATCATAATCAACAATCAGAATAAATTATTCTTGACCGCAGATAATAAGAGTGAAATCGACTCATGTCCGTCGATTTCACAAACCGCATTTCCTTTGCTAGCGCGGCCGGGGCAGCGGGGCGCCAGCGTGCGGCGGCCGGGGCAGCGGGGCGCAAGCGCGCAACACGGTAGCAACGCGCAGCAGGGTATGCAGTAAATAGGATGTTCACATGGTAGTAGGAAGTTGAGTATATACCCGGAACATGCTGCGTTAAGACTATGATCTATGACCTGCGTTACGATTCCAGCTAATTGGGAGGTAGTGGGCGGCATGGGACCGGGGCGACGGGGGGGTTCACTTGATTTCATGGAGTTGAGGCCCCTTGTTTGATATTCGTCCTTCCAAGCCGGCTCAGGCTCCAGTGTGCAAGTTCCCTCACAGTATTTAGCTAGCGCCACTTCGCAGTCCGTCCAGGTGGCGGGGGCGCCTGAGGTGCCTGGCTGCACGGCGGCGCCCCTGCAGCCCGGTCCCGTGCCCTCAAACATATCCACCGCATCGTCTGCGCCAACGGCCTCCCACTGTCCCACAAAGCATGGCCGCCACAGCGGCATGCTAGGGAAGTATGGGTCCGGGCCTGCACGGAGGAAATTGATTATATGCGTGCCTCAAGTAAGAACTGCCGCCCGCATGCCCGCTCCGTGTCAGTGGTGCCACTGCCTCTGGCCACGCACTTCACTTCCCGCATCTGCATATGACATAGAGCATGTATTTATATAACAGCGGCCTATACACAGTGCGTATGAGGGCAAAAGGCTTGCGGGGGGAGGGGGGGGGGCACGATACGCTCCATCTAGAGCTTGAGTCGCGGGGCAGTGTTGCCCCTGGCCGCCTCATAGGCTCTGACTTGGCATGCCAGATTGTGTAGGTTCATCTCATCAGGCGTATACATGATGCACATCTGCGCATAGGTCAACAAGCAGTTTAAGTCCTCCTCCCGCTGCTTCTTGATGTACTCGTTGACACGCTGGCACTCCTCATTGTCAGTAGGAGCGTCACACTCCTCGCAGTCCCTCAGGTAGTGGATGACCGCTCCTTGCAGCATATGCCACATGACTGCCATGTGTTGATGCTCTGCGCTGTCAAACATATCCATGCATGAATTGCCTCGCAAGTCACTTACTCAGTAGGCAACACCCCACTACAACGGAGCTGGGTTGTGTTACTCCTAGCAATAGCAGCGAGGGGCCCTCACCCAAGGACCGGCACTGCCACCGTCTCCGCGAAGTGCATGAAGTCCTCGCATGTCCAGTTGGCACACACCACACAGCTAGTGCCGGCTGAGGATAGCATCGGCCGGATTGGCATGCCAAAGTCATTGGTCAGGGCGACCAGCGCCATTCGTCTGTCCATCTTCCTCATCTTGGGCCGCATATCGTGTGAGGGCACACACATATCAGCAACGCCCCTTGCGGCAGGACCCACGGGCGGGCAGCAACAGCGATGTAAAAGATCATTAACCTTCAGGGTGCCGACATGCTCCCAAAAGTCTTTGACTACCCCAAGCAGTAGTGCCTGTGCTATCGGCAACGGCCAGAAGTCAACATAGCTGATATACAACAGCCAACGCACAATTGAAGACATGCCCGAAGTGCGCCGGCTATCGTTCGCACGATGCGCCATGCGCGCCGGCCTCCAGCAATGCCACATACCGCATGTCTGCGTTGGACAGCTGCATGTGGGCATCCCCGCAGTAGGCAATGATGGGTTCGTAGTCATTGTCAGCCGTCTTTCCCTGCGCTGCATCCATCACCACCATGTGCAAACGCTGCATCCATCACCACCACCGTCGCAGTAAGGGGCGTATGGACGGCAGACTCCGAAGTAGTACTTGCCTGCACCGCCGGTAGGTCGGCAATGGCGCCTTGAGGCAACTTGCGAGTGAAATCGCTCATCTGCTTTGTCGTCAGGTAAGGATTATATAGCGGTTGTATCTCCAACTCAGTTAGCTCTTCCGAGTCACTCGCCGTCGTCGTAAAACACCTTCATCACCAACTCCCTATCCGCAGGGTCTGCGTCCTCGTTCTCAAATCTCCAACTGAAGACCTAGATGTTGGGTGATACACACGGATGGCTATCACAGGGCGGCGGTGGGCCTATGGCAAGTGTAACGGGACGTCAGAATGGGCAACATGGGTTGGAAGAGGGGGGGCTACTTGGCCGAGAAAGCCCCCCCGCGTCCCGAACGTCTTGGTTATGATAGTGCCCACGTGAAGCTCGGCATTCATCTCATGCGCTGCCATGCTTGCTGCCGGGCCACCATCAGACGACACCGAACGCACCTCCCCGCCGCTGGGTAGTGCGGGGATCGCTGATTCGTTTCGGGGAGACGGGAGCGGCGGAGAGGGAGGCGGGGGCGATGGCGGCGGCGACGGTATCGATGCATCACCCGGCTCGCCCCGCGTTTCGGTCTGACCGGGTCCGGACGGAGCAGAGGCGTGACGGACGTACGGTGCAGCAGGGGCGCCATCACCACCGGCTGCGACAGGCGCGGCGGTGTCCGGAAGCTTGGCGCACGCCTCCGTCCATCTGCGAGTGTCGTAGACGCGAGTCTTCGAAACAGGGTCGCCACACGCGTGGCATCGCATTCTCTTGGTCACCTCTTCCCAAGTCCCCTTGGCAGCGGTCCAGCCCTCTTTGCCTCAAGAATACGGCGTTTGGATTTGCGACGCCCATGGCAGACCATTGCTACTTGGCGCCGGCGGCTCGCAGCGGCGGGAGCTGGTAGGAGCTAGTCACTGGCGCTGACGCTGCTGATATGCAACATGGCAAAGTGTCCAGCAAGTCAGCCGGCGGTTTGATACCTAGGCCGTTGCGTCGTCACGGAGCTTGTGCGTACAGTGTGGCGAAAGTGCCAACAATTACGAGTAGCCGCACGAGCCGCGATGTGGGTCCAATGTACTATGGGGATGGCATAACATGCTACAAGTAGCATTTTACGGAACGCGGGCGAGTCAAGCACGCCAGTGCGACTACCGAGCCTAGCAGAAAAGTGGCGATTACACGGTTGATACGGCAATTACACGCCCATTCCGTGGGAAGATCGCGACTACAGACTCATTACAGTATAATTACGAGACAATCTTGGAGGCTAGGGTTCGCCGTTCGGCGGTCGCCGAAAGGTGGCCTCGCAGAGCGTAGCAGCTCCGACGAAGGGCGCCCCACACAGTCACTCGTGCTCACCTTCGCGCCACGAACGCGACCGCCGCCACGCCCACGTCCACGCCAAGATATACATTAACTGCATTTGAAACACCTGATAACTTATTAGAATGGACTGCTATATATGCCATTTCGTTAATGCCATGCACTTGTAACTTTTCAACGTATGGTGAATGATATCCTACGACGACCCTTGCTTTATGCGTAAATTCGTTCTTGTATATCTTGATGATATTTGTATCTATTCAGAAAATTACGCCGATCACCTGGAACATATTCGAATGGTTTTACTAGCAAAATTATCTGTACATGACTTACGTTTGAAAGTAAAAAATGTTTCTTTGCTATGACGTTCATGACATAGTGGGCTTATACTGGATCTGATGGTAAACTACTACATGTTTGCGAGTCGAAAATATCCCATGTTAAAGATTGGCCCGTGCGCAAAACTCATAGTGAAGTCCTGAGTTTTGTACAATTCTACAATTTTCACCCTAAGTTTGTCCATCATTTCAGTGATTTGACTACTCCATTGACTGATTTATTGCGTAAGTCTAAACTAGCCATAATTGTGGGCTGGTGTCCGGCCAGCAAGGGAGCTATCGAGACTCTTCGTCTGCGTTGGATTTCCGCGCCTTGTCGGACCATAACGCACGTTGACATTGATGTGATGTTCACCGTAGCGAGAGAGGTTTCCAACGTAGGGCTAGCAGCAGTTTTATTGCATGATTAGGGAGCAAGCTCTCATCAATCAGTAGCGTACATGGCGCAGAAGTAAAATGCAGCTGAGCGTGGGGATACTTAATTTGCTTATGATCTAGACGCACCAGCCATCTGTGAATATATTAAGCATTGGAGGTGTTACAGTCAATTCCTTATGTTATTGTTAATGTTATGTTTCAGACCATAACACGCTACGGCATGTGCTCACGCAACCATCGAAACGGGTGAATAGGCGCCAAGTTTGCTATGTACGCGACTGGCAGCCTTATGTGGGTTCAATGCCCCTTGCGTGTAGACAAGGCAAGTGGAAAGAGGCCGATGCGTTGTCACGTAAACCGGATTTCAAACTGTTAACTTACTGTGGCTTTTATTGGACCGTGGATGTGCCGGACGCGGCTGAGACACTTGATGGTGTGCACATCCCACATATTGCTGCCATTGCTTCTATACGACGAGTGTGAGTGATCTAAAGCTAAATGATGACATACTTGACGAAATAAAATCGGGGTATGCAGCAGACGACTTCTATTCCGAGGGGGGGGGGGGGGATGGATTAAGTCGGGACATGTGATATCCTAACATGGTGATGGATTTTGGGGAGACATAAGTGCTTATGCATTCCGAATAATCGTCACCTCACTGACAAAGTATTGGATGAGTTACACGACATTAATGGGCACCGGGCCGTTCATAGTACCTTGGCACGTGTCTTGGATCATTTTTGGTGGACTCGTATACGTAACGACGTGAAAGCACGTTGTGAGAAATGTCCAACCTATATACGGGTACGTTCTCGTCCGCAATAAGCAGGAGCACCTACGCAGCCGTTACCAGTGCCACACCGCTACAACGTCCATGGCATGCGGTTGGTTTGGATTTCATTACCGATTAACTTGTAAGTAATGGTTTTGATGCAATGTTGGTCGTAGTCTGCCATCTAACTCGTCAAGCACATTTATTCCGATGATTAAAATTGTGACTTGTAAATGTTCATGTGTCTTATTTACGAAGGAAGTATACTTGCCGCATGGTTTACCACAAGCAGGTTCCGATTTCATATTGAGATCCGCGATTGATGTCAGACTTGACAAGCAACTTTGTGGCGTCGCCTTGGCACCTAATTGAATATGTCTAGTGGCCAAAATCCTGAAACGGGTGGTTTGACTGAAAAATTTTACGCTTTAGTCCGTGAATTGGCTTGTGCGTTATGTAGCTTTAATGGCACAAATTCGGTTTACAAATTTCCGTTGCTGAAATTTTCGTATCATTCTAATTTGGCACTTGGTATTGAGCATACACCGTTAGTTAAGGCTTATTACGGATTTAATCATGAAACACCTCCTGACTCATGTTTGTCATATGGCCAACAATATATGATTGTGTTAGTCAACGTATAACGCTGCTAAACGGAAAATCCGGGATATGAAGGCATACGTGACTTTGTCAAATCGTTTTTGGCAATTCACAAGGATGAGTTGACTGTTCGTCCTAGCTAGGGAAAGGCAACATAGGGATGTGCCCGTTTTCAATGTCGGAGACAAAGTAAGTATGTCAACTCGCTTGTTGATCAACAAAGGCCAACCGATTGAACCAGATATGCTGGAAATCAAAGGCCAACCGAACCATATAGTCGCTATGACATGTTTATGGATAGGCAGTTGAGACCGTTATCAATCATTAAAAAATGGCAATTATATAGTTTCCGGTTGCAGTTGCCTCTCGGAATGAAGATTTCATTACACCGGGCTATTCTGTCAACCGTACTTGTACCGTTAAATAATGTTCTAGTTTGAATGTTAGCAACATGTACTCATACGCGTACGGCTTGGACTTCCCGATGTCCAGCGGCGCTAGCGACAACATGCGACAGCCCTGCTACATGGCGCACCCGCACCACGAGGGGAGTCCACCTTCTGCCTTCGCGCCAGCTGACCAGCCTCAGCTGGGCGACCCACCCTCCCCGCTATGCTGCGTCATTTTTTTCTTTGCGGACAGTACGCCCCCCCCCCCCCCCCCCCCACACCAAAAATGCAAGAATTTCACATCTTTGGCAAATGCGGCCCCACAGTAGTTGACCGTAATCCTTTGGACTACCGTTTCTGCGACTGTACTTACATGAGCTAGCAGCAGAAGGCGATATCGGAAATCACCAAAATAACAGGCACAAGGGTTTCACTGGTGCCAGTCCTGTCCCGGAGGCGAAAAAAAAACAGGCACACGAGTAGTAGCGACTACATCGTTTCTGCGACGCCGCGCGGCTCTCGCCCCCGTCCCCGCCCGCCGCCCGCCCGAACGACTTTTATTGTGCCTCCGGCCGAGCCGCGATTAGAATAACGTGTTACCGAGTGTTCTGGAAGGCTCGCTCAGCAGCTGCGCATGCCCAACACTGTCCACACGACGCCACCAAACTCGGGAAGGTTCCAGCACCGCCAAAGAAGTGCCAGCTGGCTCACGCTCAGTTTCTTCTTGGCTCTCCGCCGGGACAAGTGCCCATATTCGCGGGCGATCGGGCCCAGCCGGGCGGCCGGATCTGATCGCTCGTGCGCGCCATTTGCCGCCGCCGCCGGGTCGTGATGGCTAAGGAAGGAGGTCGCGCGGAGGAGCAGGGCGATGGCGCGCCGCCGGTTTGGGCGATGGAGACGGCTGAGGTCGCGGATGCGCTGCACGTGGAGGTGAGCGGCGGCCTGAGCAACGCCGGCGTGGAGGCGGCGCGCGATGCGCATGGCTTCAACGAGCTGGAGAAGGAGGAGGGCAAGCCGCTGTGGAAGCTGGTGCTGGAGCAGTTCGATGACACGCTCGTCAAGGTGGCGCAGTCGACCCCATCTCTCCCCCTTCCCCATGTCTGCGCTCATGCACGGTGCGCCTGCCGCTTCCCTGCGCCCGTGAGCTCTGGCCTGACGCCGTGGCTCTCGCCGCCCTGCCCCCCCCGGCGCGCAGCTGCTGCTGCTAGCCGCCACGGTGTCGCTGCTGCTGGCGATGTTTGGCGCCGAGGAGGACGAGGATGAGGGGCTGCGCGCCTACATCGAGCCCTTCGTCATCCTGCTCATTCTGGTCCTCAACGCGGTGGTGGGCGTGTGGCAGGAGAGCAACGCCGGAGAACGCCATCGAGGCGCTGAAGGAGCTGCAGAGCGAGCACGCCCGCGTGCTGCGCAACGGCAAATGGGTGAGCGCCGTGGCCATCAGCCAGAAAGCGTAGAACTGAGCCGTGAGGGGGGGGCGGACGGCAGGGGCCGGCTGGCTCGCTGTGCGGCGTCTGCGTGGCTGACCCCCCTTGAGTGTCTGGTGCTGGCAGATGGAGCACCTGCCGGCACGGGAGCTGGTGCCTGGCGACATTGTGGACCTCAACGTGGGCGACAAGGTGCCCGCGGACATCCGCCTCCTGACGCTCAAGACCGCCACGATGCGCGCGATCCAGTCCTCCCTCACCGGGGAGTCCGAGCCCGTGAACAAGTCGCAGGAGGCCGTGGAGGACGCGGACTGCGAGATCCAGGCCAAGACCTGCATGCTGTTTGCCGGCACCGCCATCGCCAACGGCCACTGCCACGGTGAGCGCCGCAGTGACGTCCCAAATTTACTAGCTGCATACCGTGCATTTACACCACAAGACAGCCTGCCCTGCTGCCCAGATTAGACAGGCTGATTACCAGCAGCAGCAAGAATTGGCGGCGGCGAGTGGCACTGACGCTGATGCTCCCCCCCCCCCCCCCCCCCCCCCCCCTCCCCGGCTTCTCCCCGTTCCTTCCCCTGTCGTGCAGGCATCGTGACTGCCATCGGCATGAAGACAGAGATCGGCCAAATCCAGGCGCAGATCACCGAGGCGGCGGGCGAGGATGATGACACCCCGCTCAAGAAGAAGCTGGATGCCTTCGGCGAGCTGCTGGCGCAGGTGGGCGCCCCGCTGTGCTGCGCTGTCAGGCGCGATGCTGGGGCGGAAGGTGCGGCGACGGGGAAGGGGAGGGGCTGAGGCGGCGCTCACCTGTGCCCCCGCCTCCCCCGCGTCTGCTCCAACGCAGGTGATCTTCTACATCTGCGTGCTTGTGTGGGTGATCAACTACGAGAACTTTATCGAGTGGGAGACGGCGGAGGGCAGCTGGCTGCCCGACCCCGCCAGCATCAAGTTCTCCACCGCGCGCTGCATCTACTACTTCAAGATCGCCGTCGCGCTGGCGGTGGCCGCCATCCCGGAGGGCCTGCCCGCGGTGATCACCACCTGCCTGGCGCTCGGCACCCGCAAGATGGCGAAAGCCAACGCGATCGTGCGCCGCCTGCCCAGCGTGGAGACCCTCGGCTGCACCACCGTCATCTGCTCCGACAAAACCGGTGCGCCCCCGCCCGCGCCCCCTCCCACTCCTGCTCACTATCTGCGCCCCTCCCCCTCTCTTCTGGGCCTGCACCAGCCTCTGCCAAGCAAAGCCCATCGGGGCGTCCTCCTCTCCCCCTCCCTCCCTCTCCGCCCCCCCGGAGTGAAGAGACGGACTGACCCGCCAACTGTTTCCACCAGGCACGCTGACCACCAACCAGATGAGCTGCGTGGAGGCGGTCGTGCTTGGCACGGGCGGCCGGGACCACCAAGTCCTCAAGGCACCCCCTCCCTTCCCTTTTCCTGGCACCATCATGGCTGTCCCCCTTTCTGTGCCCTCCCCCAGCACCTCCGCTTCCTTGTGGGTCCCGACAGCTCATCCGCTCCCGGCCCCTTACCTCCTCCTGCAGGTGTCCGGGCACACCTACGACCCTGATGGCGGCTCTGTGGAAGGGCTGCAGGTGCGCCCCCCCCCTCCCCCCGCACACACAAAACAGGAAGGGGGTGACGACCGCGGGGGAGGGGGGTAGCTGGGGTCCGGCACATGCCCCCAGAGGCGCCTGCGTACAGCCTCGCGGAACCGACACACCACGCCACCGCACCGCTCGCGCGCCTGGTATGTGCGCGATATCCGTCGTGTAGCTAGTCAGGGCTGATGGGTCTCCACCCTTGCAGATATGCGGTGCAGTGGATTTTATTTACCTAATGTTCTTGGGGGGGTGGGGGGGGGGGGGAGGTGACGGCGTCTTCCTCTGCTGCCCTTTAACAGCCGCGTGCAATCTGTCCCTCTGTATTGAAACCAACTCTGCTAGCAGTGCCACAAAGCGGCTGGAAGGGGGGGGGGGGGGGGGGTCGAGGTATAGTACAGGAGAAGCGAGGGCGGCTGACAGTCGCTGAGGGGTAGCACCCCAAGCAATGGATCTATCAGATTGGGACTTTGGGTCGAGCTGACCCATGGCTCTTTGGAATCCTTGCCTGGCTTGGGCTTGTGCTGGATTCAGGACTTTGGGATTGGAGTTTGGGACTTGTAAGGGTGGCTTGATATTGGATATCGGGAACTGCAATTGGAGCTGCAAGGTCTCACCCCCCGCCACGCTTCCCCCTTGTCCTTCGCCGCCGCAGTCCCCAATGCCGCGGAACCTGGAGGCTCTGGCCACCATCTGCGCCGTGTGCAACGACTCCAAGGTGGTGTACACCAAGGGGCAGTACACCGCGGTGGGCGCCCCCACGGAGGCCGCGCTGGCGGTGCTGGTGGAGAAGCTCGGCCTGCCCGACTCTGCGGAGGCTGAGGCGCTGGCCAGGGCGCGCCGAGCTGTGCGTGCCCCGTCTCATCCGCACGCCCCTCTCATACCCCCCCCCCCCCCCCCCCCCCCGGCATCCACTGTTTCCTGACCTTTTGTTACCGGTGTTATCCAAGTCGTGGTTGTAACTCGCTTGCGATTTCTTTTCTTATGCGCATTGGAGGTGTTGGTCCAAGTATGGATTCCTGAACCCTAAACCAATTGATAAAGGCGTTCACCGATGGATATTGGTCAGCCTTACACACACACACACGCACACACACACACACACACACACACACACACTCGCGCACATGTATACATATTATTATATATGTATATATGTATATTATTTACATTGCATATGAATATTATGTATTGTATATATAATATATATGTGTATGTGTGAAAGCATGGAAAGAATTGTATTTGTGGTAGTTTCTACTGCCGGTTCATATTTGTATGTGAAGTGTGTTTGCCCATCCCATGCTTGCACTGGATCATTCGGCCACGTTGGACTGCACCTGAAGGCTTTAGTATTGATGGTTTCGAGCAAAATCGAGGAGTTGGATGTACCTGCAACAGCATGTTGGCTCGGGTAAAGGAATCCGCAGCTATGGGTGGCTGTCAGCATAGCCCAAGCGGCGCTGTCTTGCTTATCTTGTTCTCGATTTTCTTTGCCCATCACAGGAGCCCGCCGGCAACGAGCTGGGCTGCTGCCGCCACCTGACCGACCGCAACCACGTGGTCGCCACGCTCGAGTTCGACCGCGACCGCAAGTCGATGTCGGTGCTCTCCGCGGCCTCAGAGGCGCCGCACAACTACAACACGCGCCGTAGCAGTAGGTCCGCCGGCGGGGCGGGCAACTCGCTGCTGGTGAAGGGCGCCGCGGAGTGCGTCATTGACCGATGCTCGCAGGTCAGCGCAGGCTGCCGCTGCTCCCCTGGAACGAGTGTCCCGCCTTACAGCCTGATGCCGCCTTTCACTGGACTGACGGACTTTGGAAGCACTTGACCATGGAATCGAGCATGGTAGCCCGTCAGTACAATACACCGGATGCCGAGACGGCCAGAAGAACGCATCTCTAAACAGCTGCCAGCACACAATTACCGTTCGCATCATGGTGCTCTCGCCCTGTATTACCTGGGTAGTCATGTTTAGCCCTAACACGAAGGCAGACGCAGCGTTTGCTATGCGCCGGCCGGGCGCTCCATCAGGGACAGCATTGCCATGCATGCACTGGTCTTGTTGCGAAGTGCTCTGACCCTGGGAAGCGCCCGGCTCGCGTCCTGGCGCGCAGGTAATGCTGGCGGACGGGACGACGCTCAAGATGGACGCCAAGTGCAAGGTCGCGCTGCTCGAGAAGGTGGAGAGCATGGCGGGCCGCGCGCTGCGCTGCCTCGCGGTCGCGCAGAAGGTGCGGCCGCGCTCTGCTGCTGAGCGCTGCGGGTGAATGTTCACCGCCTGTGATCTCTGTTGGCCATGCGACGCCCTCCAAATGATATGCAGACACGTATAGAGAAACATAACCTGTGACAACTGATAACACAACGACCGCTCGTCTATCAGCAGAGAGATCTGTCCACACCCAGGTGTTGCGGAAAGGCAATGAGCATCACCCCATGCCAACAAGCCCTTCTGTTTGTATCATGTGTCCATTTGCATGGGTAGTCTAGTTATAGTTTATGTCAGCGGCGCGATGGCTGCAGTGTTGTGTTGTCGTTTTGTGGCCGAGGTCATGCGCGATGTCACCGGGCCTGACAACCCCGGTGACTCCCCTGCATCGGCCCGCAGACAAGCGACCTCGGCCCCCTGGCCACCTACAACGGCGACCACAAGCACGCAGGGCAGCGCCTGCTGGATGACCAGAGCAGCTACTCGTCCATCGAGTCGTCCCTCACACTGGTGGGGCTGGTCGGGCTGCAGGACCCGCCGCGCCCCGAGGTGAGTCCCCCCCCCCCCTTCCCCTGTAAATGATGACCTGTTAATGATGACCTCCGCTCGTGTGAGATCGTGCGTAGACAAATGCTCTTGTGCTCTGTGCCGGCGGGCGGCTCGCAGGTGGCCACGTCCATCGTTGACTGCAAGAAGGCCGGCATCCGCGTGATGATGATCACCGGTGACAATAAGCTCACGGGCGAGGCGATCGCCTCGCGCATCGGCATCCTGGACGACTTCCCGCCGCCCGCCGGCACTTCCTTCACCGGCCGCGAGTTTGCCCAGATGTCTCATGAGAAGCAGGTGCGACGCGCCTCGAAGCCACCCCCGCACCTGACCCAGCCGGCAATGGCGGCAGTGATTCCTGCGCGGCAATGCGCCCTTCCGTGCCTGCCTGCCTCAACTTCCAATCTGTGGGATGCGGACTCGTGCATGCCGCCCGCTCGTACACAATGTGGCTGGACACCGAATATCGCCGCACTGCCGAAAACCAAGCCTGTCAATCAAGAAACCATGCCTACCCTAGATAGAATGGGCTCAGGCCAGATCAATTGTCTTTGGGAGATCTGGCACGCGGCTCTTTGACATGACCGACGCATTGCGCAACGTGCACCCTCACCTTGGAGGGCGCCGCTAGTCCCCCCTGACCGCGCGGTCCTCCCGGACGACCGCGCTCGCTCTTCCTCCCTCTCCAATGCCTTCTCTCCCTCGCGTGACTTCCCGACTCTACGCATCCGGGTTTGCATCCAACACGGACATGCACCATGCGCTCGGTGACCTGCCCACGCTCCCTCCCACCGCTACCGCCACCACCCGACTCCACTGCCTATCCAGCTTGAAATCACAAAGCCACGCCTCCCGTGCAGCATAGCCGGACTGTTGCGGATGACCTGGCTCACCTTGCCATAATGCCCTCTGCTGGAAGCCGAGGGAGGCGCCAACTGACCAGCACCGCCCCCACTGTGATGTGGCAACGTTGCGCGCAGATTGAGGTGCTCTCCGGCACTGGCGGCCGCGTGTTTTCGCGCGCGGAGCCCAAGCACAAGCAGGACATCGTGCGCCTGCTGAAGGAGCTGGGCGAGGTGACAGCGATGACGGGTGACGGCGTGAACGACGCGCCGGCACTCAAGCTGGCTGACATCGGCGTGGCCATGGGCATTTCAGGCAAGTGCCCCTCCACGTCACCTGATGGCATGCCGCATGTCATGCAATGCCATGACACACCCCACCGGCGTAGCATGCTATGTGCTGTGGCGGCATTACGCATTGGCACGGCCATGGCATGCGGGGTAGCCCCGCCATGCCGCCCTTGCTCTGAAGCAGGCCTGCGGCAGCAAGTTGTCTGATCTGAGCTGATGCTCTCTCTCTCTCTCTCTCTGAGCAGGCACGGAGGTGGCGAAGGAGGCGAGCGACATGGTGCTCGCGGACGACAACTTCTCGACCATCGTGGAGGCGGTTGGTGAGGGGCGCGCCATCTACAACAACATGAAGGCACGCATGCCTGCCTGTGCATTGTCCCCGCGACTCGTTATTTCCCCCCCCCCTCCCCCTAAAAGCGGCTGGCACCCTGGATAGTAAGCTGCCGTGCCCGCCCCTCTGACTCATCGCCCCTTGCCACGCGCGCAGGCCTTCATCCGCTACATGATCTCCTCCAACATCGGCGAGGTATGCTCCATCTTCTTCACCGCGGCGCTCAACCTGCCCGAGGCGCTGATCCCGGTGCAGCTGCTGTGGGTCAACCTGGTGACGGACGGGCCGCCCGCCACCGCGCTCGGATTCAACCCGCGCGACCCCGACATCATGGAGAAGCCCCCCCGTGACGCGGACGACCAGCTCGTCACGCGCTGGGGTTTCTTCCGCTACATGGTCGTCGGCATCTACGTGGGCTTCTCCACCGTCGGCATCTTTTGCGTCTGGTTCCTCTTCGACAACTTTGCCGGCATCGACCTCTCGCAGGACGGCCACCGCACCATCAGCTGGGAGCAGCTCACGTCGTGGCACGACTGCAATCAGTGGAAGGACTTTCCCGCGGTGGGTGCTGCCGCCCAGAGGCGCCCTCCCCCCTCCCCCCCCTCACCGCGAGATTCGGAGTCTATGCAGATCATGTGGATTTTTTAATGATTGCTTGCTCTGAACCCCTCTCCTCTTGGCAAACCTTCCCGGCCCAACGCAGACGGGCTCCTTCACCGCCGGCGGCCGCACCGTGTCGTGGGACGAGCCGTGCGAGTACTTTGAGGAGGGCAAGGTGAAGGCGAGCACCATGAGCCTGACCGTGCTCGTCTTCATCGAGATGTTCAACGCGCTGAATGCGCTGAGCGAGGAGCACAGCCTGCTGGTGGTGCCGCCGTGGCGCAACCCCTGGCTGCTGATCGCCATGTGCCTCTCCTTTGCCCTGCACCTGCTCATCATGTACATCCCCTTCCTGGCCGACATCTTCTCCATCGTGCCGCTGGACCGCAACGAGTGGTTGCTGGTGCTGCTGTTCAGCGCGCCCGTGGTGCTGATTGAGGAGGTACTCAAGATCGCCGGCTGGATCTTCTTCAACACCAGCACCGAGTACGCGCGTACCCACTGAGCCGTCCCGCCGCGATCTGCCCTTCCCGGCGCTCAGCTGTGCCCGGAACGTGGGATGACCGGCGCGCCCGCGCACCGTCCCACACACTATAGCGCCATCATCCCCGGAATCCCCTCCCCCCCTCCTCAAAGTTAAGGGCGCTTACATCTGCGCTGTAATCGACCCATCAAGCGCTTGTGTGATCCCCATCACACCTCCGACTGTCGCCCAAGCCCCATCACATCCGAGCACCCAGTTGCCGCTGGCAATGTGCCGGCCTATTATCCATTTGTCTTCAGCCAGCTTTAGCAGCGCGCGGCCCACACCAAGCAGGAGTGAAATGTGGGGGCCTTTCTTGTGGCAGCATGCCGATGCACTTGGGTGTTGTGCATTCCATCATATATATTATATTCATTTGGTATATGATTATAATGAATATAATTTAGTATATATGATTTGATATACTATACTATACTATAAACATATATTGATATGTTAAAGAATTATATTCAGCGAACTCAAGGCCTCATTAAAGATGCATCCAGTCCACGGAGTCGCGGCCGTGTGCCCGCAGTCCCGGAGGGGGGGAGGGGGGGGGGGGGGGGGGGGGGATCACCTGGCCGAGAAAGCTCCCCCGCGTCCCGAACGTCTCGGTTGTGATAGCGCCCACGTGAAGCTCATCGGCATTCATCTCCATTCTGTAATGGGGTCCCAGGAATATCACAAGTGTGTCTCAATCTAGCTGTGCGAGCATGGCACAGAAGTATATGCAGACGGGAAGAAAGGGATATGTATAAATAAGTCACAATTGTCCAAATGTACACCTCTCCACACAAGTCCGGGTTTGTTCGGGGATTCAATCGACATGCACAGACGTGGCTGCATCGAGGCCGTGCACGCGTGTATGCATGTTGCTAAGGTAGTATGTGTAGCTTGGGAGAAACGTTAGACCCGGTCTTGCCACGTGGTTGCCGTCCCCATCAGCGCTTTCGCAGTTTCACGTAGGCAAAAACACACGTGTCGGTGGCGCTACCGCCCCAAAACCATACACTGTGGCATCCATGTGCATATAAAACTCCTGCGCCCGTACTCATACCACATCACCCTCGGTATAATAACCATCTACCATGCGTAGAGGGCCTTGCAACTAGGTCATTCAGGGTATGGGGCAAGGCGTATGTATGGATTCTGCTAGTTTACGGGCAAAATTACTGGAAAAAGGTTGCTGTGATTGTTGCACGTGCACTACGCGTGAACGGGTTCTTGCGACCTCCTCGCCGTGGAGCGATGAATCTTTTCTATAGTGGTGCATGCCTTCATGCCCATTGAACGCCAGCGCGGGCCAGTGGCGAGTGGAATAGCGTGCACTTAAACGCAGCAACGTCGGTGGAAATAATACTCTGAAAAGGGGAGCCGGGCATGGCGGCCATGCGCATTGCTCAAGGGGGCTATGTACCAAAGTATGAGTGGTCTTGGGTATTGAGACGCACATGCTTTAGAGTTTCACGCCCATGATTTCACCACATGTTGCAATGGCTGTCATGTTTCGACATATTTCTACGTTTGCAGCCCAACAGGAGCCTTTACGTGCACGCACGCCTCCAAATGGAAGCTTTGGTATGGGCTGCTCCTCGTGCAGAATCTAAATATAATGTATTTCATGATTTATTGAGCAATCCCAGGATATCCGTATGACGAATATCTGCGTGACATGTTTAAGGATGCGCGACGACGGCAGCAGTGCATTTGCGATCGTATCAGCACAGTGTGCAGTGGCTACCCGCGCTTACACCCCCCAGCGCGCCAAGCCAAAAGATCATAGCCCCTTTGCCAACATGTTTTCTCACCCACCAATGGACATCATCCAACCATGCCATGTTCGCTATGCATGCGCGGCGGCACGTGTGGGGCACCGGCCCCAGTTGTTGTCAAGGTACTTAAAACTACTGTGGCGCTAGGACCATTCGACGCGCAGCGCAGTTGGTATGGTCATAGGGCTTGATTAAAACCTTTGATGATAAATGATGAACATGCATGTGCAACAATATAAGGGGTTCAGGTCACAAACCCTATATTCAGCTGTCCATCAATGAGTACACTCGGATTTGGCGAAAAATTCCCAAGGACTTATGTGGAAAGGGGTATATAATGTTTGTATCTGTATCTGATGATGATGATGATTACACGTGGCTACTGCTATGGGTATATGAATTTGATAGTAACAGGAATGGTAGCAACTGGAGACATTATTAATACTTGTGAAATTACTTTTATATCACTGATAAAATCAACTTAAGTAGCAGATTGCATTTCGCAGATTCATGTCTGATGAAGTTCTCCGTCAGCTTGCTTGCTTGGCTTCCCCTTATGCGATGGGCGCGCGGCGCGCGGTCAAGCTGGCTGGTCGGGCCGGCGGGCGCGCGGGCTACGGTCGCCGGGCCGTCGGTCGCCTCCCGATCACCGGTCGAGCGGTCGGATGTCGGACGGTCGCTGGGCTGGTGGGCGGTTGGTCGGCAAGCTGGAAGGGCGCCCAGCCTTTGTGCTACCTTGTACTCCCTTTGCAGGTTCCTACGGGCCACTACTATATATTATAATGTGTGTGTAGATTTGATTGCAACAGGACACTGCTGCTCCTCATACAGAGTATGCATAGTCGCTACTACGGCTATGTGACAGGGACTTTGCTTGTTGTACGCGGGCATGGCAATACCAGCTCAGTCATCAGAGTTAGGTTTTGTTTGCCACGGCGCGCCTATGGCATGTGCGAGGTTAGTATTCCGTTGACATGGTCTGTAGGGGGGGCGGAGCTGAACCCTGCTGCATGTACTATGTACCTGTAGCCATCCTAGTGCCAGGTAGGAACGAGTAGCGACATCATCCCTGCAGGCTGTACTGGTTTCGGAGCCAGCAATAACTCTATACATACTCTCATTCGAAGGTCGATGGTTTTGGAGCATAAGCAGCTGGTTTCAGGGGAGTCACCTTGATTGATGCTATCTCCATGGAAGGAGTCTTGCTAGCTATCAAATACCAGTACCGCTGCTGATACATGGCTGCACCGACACTGATGGTGTGAAAAGGGAAAATGTTGCGCAATACCTTACATGACTAATAAGCATGCTGATGGATCGCTCTTGCTATTGTCTGATCCCCCTGCTAAGGAAAAACAACTACCTAGTTATTACTCTTTATGTTCTGGAAGTGCGTGGTTGGCGGTGGACTCTGCGCCACACGCAGTGGAGCACCCCGCAGAGCAGGGCAGCAACTGTTGCGGCCCGGCCGCCATCAGCCAGCAGCGCATGCCTCTTGCGGGCCGCTGGACGTCAGAAGTCCAAGTAGTACGGGAGCTGCTTGGCCTTCGGTACGGGGACTCCGCCGTTGAGGGTGGCGTGGATGTCCTCCCACTCCTGCCGGTTGGATGCCTCATATGCCGGGGGCGCCAGCGAGGCCATGAAGTGGTCAGTCCGGCGGTCCACCTGCTCGCGCGCCAGGCGCTTGATGGTGGCGTCATGCTTGAACAGCCGGTGCGCGGTGCGGATGTACTGGCTCCAGGCGCGCTTGTCGATGTCCACGCGCTCCACCTCGCTACCCCACAGCAGGTGGCCCAGCTGCTCCTCGCGCCGCAGCCCCTCAATGTAGACGTTGGTGTAGAACTTGGCATACTCCAGCACGGAGGAGCCGAAGAAGCTGTTGAAGGCGTTGTCATCAATCTCGGCGTCAGCGAGGTAGATGAGGTGCTTGTCGAGGTAGTTTGAGCCGCAGACCTGGGAGTAGCCAGTGAGGTCGCGGCAGAGAGAGGTGTTGCGCTCGAAGCCGATGCAGGGCACCAGGATGTCGCAGGGCAGCCGCTCCCCAGAATCGAGCACCACCGCGTTGCTGTCCAGGCTGTCGATGGTGGCGGCCTGCGTGGTGAGCTTGCCCATGTGGTGCGCCACAAACCAAATATCAGAGACAGAGATGGTGTGGCCCTGAGGCTTGATCTTGCCGGGCCAGCAGGCCGGAGGTTGCGCGCCCGAGGAACGGTACAGCCGGTTCCAGCGCTGCATCTGCTGCGCGTTGGTCTTCACATCATGCTGGAAGTTGTCGTCCCAATCGTTGACAAAGTTCTGGTAGTCGATGATCTTGGGGCAGACGGTACCGATGCGGCGCGCGACCACCACAACCGACGCGGCGCCGGCTTCCAGAGCGGTGCGTGTGGCCTCGACCGCAAATGCGCCCATGCCGTATACCACCACGCGCTTGCCCTTCCAGGTCGGCAGGCTGGAGGTGGCGTCGCAGATGCCAGGCACGACCTGGATGCCGCTGCTCTCCATGCCGGGAGCGGCGAAGTTGCGCGGCACGCCCACGCGGTCATTGATGGCCATGACCACACCGCGGCTGGCAATACGCACGTTGGCGCCACCGGCTGTGGTCACGTGCACAATGTAGCCGCCGTCTTGCTGCTTGGCCACGTTGGTGACGGAGGCGCCCAGGCGGATCCGGTCACCCAGACGCTCCGCCAGCTGCTGCAAGTCCGTCAGGATCTCTGCGGCGGAGCTGTGGTCGCGGTTGGCGGCGCTGACGTCCTCACTCAACAGCTCCTTGATGCAGTAGGCACCCTCGGAGGTGTTCACTTGGGAGGTGCTGTTGGCGTACATGCTCCAGATGCCACCGGTGACGTTGCGCCTCTCCAGGACTGTCACCGTCATGCCCGCCTCCGCAATTTTGGCGGCGGCGTACATGCCCAGCAGGCCAGAGCCGACAACCACCACGTCGAAGGCCTCTGGCTGCGGGGATGGCAGCAGCGGCCTGGCCGCGCCGACCATGCCGCGCTTGTCGAAGACCGCCCTGCTCTTGATGAGGTCGCAGATGCGCATGGCCGTGCTGTCAGCGTTGCCGCAGTGAAGCTCCAGCGGGAAAGCAGGGCGCCTGGCAACACTGTCACCCCTGTTCTTGTCGTTCACCCAGGAGCAGATGGTGTCTACAGCAGACGAGGCCGCAGAGCTCATGCCCACGCACACAATGGGCCAGTCGATCCTCCATTTGACATGGCGGATGACATCGCCGTCCTCGACGTCCACCAGCACCGTGTGTACCACCACACGCTCCTCCCCAAGGCGGCGCAGAACGGCCTCCATTTCCGGCCGGTCTTGCTTGCTACCGCACAACACCACCCGGGCGGTGGCGTGGCAAGAGATGAGTTCTGTGGTCGCAGGGGCGTTGGTGTTGTACAACTTCCGGCTCGCCAGCTTGGCGCCCTCCGCCATGGCCGCAATCTTCATCCAGACGATGTCCTCTGTAATGGCGAGCGCGTTGGCGGTGCTAGCAAAGCCGCAGTCGGTGCCGGCCATGACGCGGTTGGGCCCCACCAGGGCAGCAATCTGGACCAGCCGCTGCGCGATCAGCTCAGGATGCTCCACACGAGGGTTGGTGCTCTCCACCACTCCCGGCACGATGACCTTGTCACCTAGGAGGTGGGCCACACTAGACAGCGCCTGCAGGTCAGCGCCATGGCGGGGGTTGGCCATCTCGCAAAGGATGTACTTGGCCTTGAGGTTGACCAGGTGTGGCCACAGCAGGCTCGCGTTGATGTCCTTGGTGTGCGGGCCTGGATAGTTCCCCCAGCAGATGTGTACGCGGGTCTGGGCGGTGGGCACGTTGACAAGCGCCTTGTTAAGGGCGAGCATGTTGGTCTTGAAGATGAGCTCCAGAAACTCATTGTCTGTCATGCTGTCATAGCGGGTGTGGCGCCCCATGGCCAGGTCCGGCGCATCCACCTGGAGCATGACGCCCGTGGCGGCAATAGCCTCGTATTCCGGCCTGAGCGCCTCCGCAAGGGCGTTGACGTACGTGGTGTAGTCACTGTAGTACTGGTTGGCGCAGAAGAGGGCGATGGTGCCGGGGGATGGCACCGACCAGAAGCACGAGCTGGGCGGAAGCCCCTGCGCCGCGGCAGCGGTCACCAGAGGCGTGAGGTTGGCCTTGCAGAGCTCTGCGCCATTGTCGACATACACAGGAGGACCCACGCATGCCAGCTTGGAGCGAGCAGGAGAGTGCTTGTTGAGGGTGATGAGCCCGTTGATGCCTGTGAAGCGCTTGCTGTGCTGCGGGGCATCATTCATGTCGGAGGCCATGGGCATGTCCACCATGGCGCCATCAGTGTGCACTCCGTTGATGCGGGACAGCACGTCACTGATGTAGTCGGCGCGAGTCATCTCGCCATCATTCACGACGTCTACGCCAGCCTCCCTCTGCATGCGCACCATTTCATCCAGGGTAGCCCCCTTGCGGCGGGGGAGGGACCCAACGTGGGTGCTCTTGATCCACTCACTCTCGCCTGTGCTGGCAGGAGGGGTGAAGGCATGGGGCACTGCCCTGGGAGTAGTGGGGGTGTTCGGGCTGCTGGGCGGGCGCGCCGGGGTGACGCTGGCAGAGAGGGCGGCGATCGCCTGCAGGGTGGGATCCTTCAGTATGGCCTCGGGGCCCGGCAGGCCAAGTCGAGCGGCCAGTGCCGCTACCCCGAGGGCGTCCATACCAAGGTCGAGCACTGACAGCTTGCTGTTGACGCCAGGGGAGATACGCACGCCCAGCTCATTGCAGGCAGCAATGACGCCCTCGAGGGCATCTCCGATGCTCTTGGCCAGGTTGGCAGCTGTGGCGGCGATATCACTGCAGCAGTGGCAGTCCACGTTGCCTGGTG
This sequence comes from Tetraselmis striata, assembly GCA_006384855.1. Classification (NCBI taxonomy): domain Eukaryota; kingdom Viridiplantae; phylum Chlorophyta; class Chlorodendrophyceae; order Chlorodendrales; family Chlorodendraceae; genus Tetraselmis; species Tetraselmis striata. The sequence continues at coordinate 26,092 of VCJN01001409.1, forward strand.
CTGGGGCCATGGGAGCAGCAACATGGGCAGGTGCCGGACTAGCTGCCGGCTCATACTCGCTGCCAGACATCAGGCTGGCGATTGAGTGCAGGCTGGGGCTCTCAAAGATTGAGTCGACACCAGGCAGACCCAGGCGCGAGGAGAGCTCTGCGATGCCAAGGGAGTCGATGCCCAGGTCAATGATGGAGGCGGAGCTGTCCACATCTGCAGGGATGTCCACGCCGAGGTCACGGCAGGTAGCAATCACCGTTTGCAGGCTCTGCTCGATTTGATTGTTGCTTACGGAAGGGGCAGCCGGTGCAGCCACTGGCGCAGCAATGGCAGCCGGTGCAGGTGCAGGTGCAGCGCCAGACATCATGGCCGCAATGGAGGCCAAGGCTGGGTCCTCGAAGATGGAGTCCACTCCGGGCAAGTCGAGGCGAGATGAGAGCTCTGCAATGCCGAGAGAGTCAATGCCCAGGTCGATGATAGAGGCCGAGCTGTCCACGTTGTCTGGAATATCCACGCCGAGGTCACGGCAAGTGGCGATCAGCGTTCTCAGGTTGTCGCCTGAAGGTACGGGCGTAGCTGGGGGTGGGGCCTTGGCAGCGGGCTTGGGCGCAGGTACCGGTGCAGGTGCCGCCGGGGCCGGGGCCTGGGCTGGGGTTGGGGTTGGGGCTGGGGCCTTGGCAGCGAGCTTGGGCGCAGGTACCGGTGCAGGTGCCGCCGGGGCCGGGGCCTGGGCTGGGGTTGGGGCTGGGGCCTGGACAGCAGCGCTGGGCGCAGTGTATGCCACAATTGGCTTGCGAACATCCGACATGCCGCGCGGGCCAGCTCCCTGGACGATGACATGGGCGTTGTTACCAGTGAAGCCAAAGCTGCTGACACCAACAAGGGCTGACGGGGCCAGGGGCTGGGCAGAGCCCGTCACCATGGCCAGGCGGGAGCCCTTCATGGCCTCCGTAACCATAGGGTTAACCTGCGGCACCGAGTACATGGGGACGCGCTGGTTCTCCAGCATCATCACCGCCTTCAGCATGCCAAGGCCACCAGCTGCCGACTCCAGGTGCCCGAAGTGCATCTTAGCGGCAGTGAGCAGGCATGGCTTCGAGCCAGACGCTGAGCCCATGGTCTTGGACAAAGCGGTCAGCTCCACGGGGTCGCCAATACGGGTGCCGGTGCCATGCATCTCCACAGCATCAATCTGAGAGGGCTCAACAGATGCATCTCGGCAGGCGGCTGCAATGAGCCTGGCCTGGGCTTCCGGATCCACGCTGGTGATTGGCTTGCGCTGCGAGTTCTGATTGACGGCGGAGCCGAGGATGAGCGCCTTGCAGGGAGATTCGCCGTCATCTTGTGCTAGTAGGAAGCAGACGCCTCCCTCACTGCGCACGTAGCCATCAGCCTTGGCGCTGAAGGTGTGGCACCGGAAGGTGGGGGACAGGAAGTTGGCCTGGCGCAGATGCTGCGCCGCAGCGTTATCGCCAAGCAGGTTGACACCGCCAACAACAGCGTAGTCCACCCGGCCAGCACGCATGTCCTTCAGGGCCTGGTCCACTGCCACCAGAGAGGAGGAGCAGGCAGTGTTGACGGCCATGGCCGGGCCCTGGAAGTCGAAGGCATTGGCAATTCTGGAGGCCAAAGCGCTGTGCGCGGAACCAAGGACCGAGTAGGCGGACTTGTCGGCGGGGAGCGGTGCGGTCTGCCAAACACCCATGTACACGCCCACCCTCTCTTTGTTGGACAGCACCTTGGACTTCAGAGCGGAGTCAATGGAGCGCCACATGGAGTCGACAATTGACAGGGCTAGGACCTGCTGAGGGTCGATGACATCGAGCTCGGCCTTGGAGACACCAAGGGACGCGCCAGCCTCCTTGTGGTTGAACGAGGTGAGGCGGCCACAGCCCGTTGAGCTGTCAATGGCAATCTGCTCCGACACAAGTGCGTTCCAGGCGCCTGCCTCGGAGTCGATTCCAGGAGGGAGGTGGAGCCCCACCGCCAGCACCATGGCGGCCTTGGCTGCGTTCTGGGGTGCTGCCAGGGTTGGGCCAGCAGTGGCCGCGGGGCGTGCCGACGCATCATACAACTCCACAAGTTCACTGAGAGACCTGTGGTGGTAGAGGTCAGGCACTGCCAAGCCGGGGAAGAAAGCCTTGAGCTCGGAAGCAAGCAGCACCTGCATGAGAGTGCAGCAATGCACCAGTTTCAGTCTCTAACTAGTGCAGACAGTGAAGACACCAAGGGCCTAGAGATGCACAAGTTACCACTTTATCAGGGTTCGTGAACTTACCAGCTTCTGGGAGTCCACGCCCTGCTCAGCAAAGCCGGCCTCGTAGTTGAGGTCAGGGAAGGCATCCTTGACAGTCTGGGAAAGCTGAGACTTGAGTGCCCCCGCAGATACTAGAGCCGCGCGGGCCTCGCGCATGATTGCCATGGCAGGCATATCCTTGCGGGCTGAGGCAACATGCGCGGCAGGAGAAAGCGCCCGGCTGGCCGCAGCACGAGCCACAGGATGGCTGCCGCACTCAATGACCACCACAGGCAGGTCAGGGCTCAGAGCCCTGGCTGCTGCGGACATGGCGCCTGGAAGGTCGGTAGGGGAGGAAACCCACTGCTGCCAGTGCTCCTGATCTGATCATTCACAGTGCAGTCGACTTCAGCATCCCATGGCAGCACTCAACACACAGTGACTGGCATCTCATGGCATAACAAGTGAAGCTTACCAACAGGGACCTTGGGAGAGTAGCCGCCCGCAGTGGTGGAAATAAAGGTGCAGTCCGCCATGGATGGGCCAGAGGGCATCGGCAGGAAGGCGCTGCAGATGTCAGCGTAGATGGGATGGTGCCACGGGTGCGCACTGTTGATGCGCTGTGCCTTGGTGTCCTGGGCAAGCCAACTCGTAATGTCAAGATTACTGCCGCAAAGCGTGACACTTGTGCCGGTCTCGGACTTGGAGTTGATGCCTGCCACGTGAAGGCCCCCAGACGGAAAAGAAGCGACGCTCTCGACAGTGGTGTACAACATGCCGCCCTGCTGGGTGGCTGCGATCCTGCCGAGATCATGGGCGGCGCGGATAGCCTGGAGAGTGGAGTACATGCCTGCAGCGTACATGCCGGCGACGTCGCCGCTTGAGTGGCCAATGACGACGTCAGGTTTGACTCCCCACGATTCCCAGAGGCTGGCATGAAGAATGTTGATAATGGTGGTCGTCAGGATGGAGTCTGGGGCGTTTGTGGTGCCGAGCGAAGCCTCCAGAAACGCGGTGAGGTCACGGTTGATCGTCTGGCGCACAGCATCCGCCACCTCTGCCCACGCAGGGGAAGTCTTTAGGATGGAAAGATCTGTTGATGGCGAGTGGGCGCCCTCGCCGCAGAAGACAAAGACGGTGCTGTGATCCTTCATCGGCGCCATGGTGCTGTAATTCAACGTTGGTGGTGCAGCACATAATTTGCTCAGCTCAACAAGCGTAGCATATATCATTATTACGGATGTGTAATGGTGTGGCAGGCGAGCAATCACCTGAAAATTGATTCAGTCTTAGGTTGGTTGCGCTTCACAAGGCTGATGCACTCCACGTCGCTCCGGGTTTGAGCAACAAGCTTCAGCAGACCGCTGCTTGGCCCTACTTCATAGACATTGGCCTTCTGTGGAAGTGCCTCGACTGCCTGGGTGAATTGCACTGGAGAGGCGAGGCTGTTGGCGAAATAATAGCTCGCTGAGTCTCCGTCAACCCAGAGTGTTGATCCTTTTGATGTGCTGATCCAACGCGTTGAATTGGATGGGTGAAGCGCCAAATTCTTCTCAGGCAGAGAGGCTTCCAAACAGTCCTTAAGCTCAATGGCCCGTGACGACAGTGTTGGGGAATGAAACGACCGCCCTTGAGTATCGACAGAACGCCACAGTCGACGAGATGCCTTGACCTTCACAGGTGACAAAAGAACACGCAACCTCTCAGTGAATTTTTCAGACTCAGTGCGACAGGAGGCGTAGTCTTATCATATCATCGTATCATATTGGTATAATTATTTGTCATGTATGTATTTGATAAGATGGGCAAAGCGCCGCAAAGACGCACCAAAGCTTCGAGCTTGGCCATAGAGGCGGACGGACCGGCCACAGTGAGGTTTGATGCCGAGTTGTGGCAGGCGATGTAACAGTCGTGGGCCCCCGTAGTGCGGCAGCTGTCTACGAAATCGCTGGGGGCCAAGCTGGTGACAGCCATGGAGCCCATGGGCGCCGCCTCCAACGCAAGGGCGGTACGAGCGATGGAGAGTGCGAAGGCCTCGGTCTCAGTGAGAGCACCGCAGGCATAAGCGGCCGCTACTTCGCCTAGGCTGAAGCCAACGACGACGTCGGGTGCGACGCCCGCGGCCCGCAGGGCGTTGGTTGCGGCGATTTGGTAGGCCGTCAGAGCAGGTCCCTCGCTCAGCTCGGCCTCTAGGCCATCGCAAAAGATATCCCGAAGTTGTTGTGTCACGTGGTCGGTACTGAGTGAGCTGAGACGATCAATCGTGTTGCGGAAAGCAGCATTACTTGCGTAGGCGGTGACGCCCATCCCGCGCCACTGGGCACCCTGTCCCGAGAAGACGAACGTCGTCGGCCTGGACGCCATACCGTCGCAGCGCGCGCGCCTTCGCAGAACGAGGACCATCGAGTTAGACTACTGACAACCACGGGTTCTCCCAGCAGACAGTTCCGTGGTACATCAGTATAAGCCGGCAGGTGTAAGCCTATTTGGCGGGCTAGCGAGATGACGCTCGCTCGTCGCATCTTTGGAGTGTACAATAAATATGGAGGCCAGCGGAGGGCGCTGCTGCGGGTGATCCAGCGCGGCAGTCGTGGTCGCTATGTACATCGTCCTAATCAAAGTCCCCCGATACGAATCATGATAAACAATTGTGAGAGTTGATTAGACTTGCACCATAGATAACGGAATCATAGAAGAAGGCGGAAGACAATTGAGTTGCCGGCAGTGTTGTGTCGGCGACGCGCATCGCGCCGCCAATCTAGGAAAGTACTACGGGACGTCGTCACTATTTCTCGGGCGTGATTAACACCCTTAAAACAAACGATGTCACATCATCGTGAAGTATAACCATATGTATTTGCGATAAGCGGCACATAGGAAACAGGCTGAGTTTTGCTGGTTGCATATCGCGATGCAGCGTTGTGTCCGTGAGTCGTCGGTACTGCATTTGGTGCGGACTGCTGGACTGGCGCGGGGGGGACTGATGTACCCACAGTACACATTCACCGGCGCCGCTCCGTCAACACCATAGCGATGCGTCCGTATTGCTACTAGCGACCGACATGCTGCTAATAACGCCAGCAACTGGCTGCGGCAAGAAACGAGAGCTCTCGAACAGCTGATTAGAGACCGTTCTGAACATGCAAAAACAGATGACGGAAAGTTGCTGGATCGACATCAGCGGCGTCGTGGTCCGGCAGTTTACCTGGCAGTTGGACCGCGTGAGACCAGGTGCCCGAGCTTAAGGGCGGTTGAGGCGGCAGTTTGGCGAGGGCGGGTTGAATATATGAGACTGTCAGTTTTTGGCGGGCTTCAACCAGTGCCAGTCAGCATATGCACATTGCTATGCGACGGCGATCTTCTGGGGGAGACTTTGTTGTCACGAGTTGCCAACGCAGTCGTTTATATAGCGACCACAGGTAGTGCTGCTCAGCTTCAGCAAGCTTCGGCGGCGACTGCTACACGTACAAGTACGGGTAGTCGTTTGAGAAATGTGATGCTGTCATGAAAGTTGTCCAAAAAGCTGTGACGAGTTGGACAACTTACAGCCTCTCAGTGCACAGGATGGTCTTATTTACGAGTGTGGTACTGCTTGGTGTGTGGATGTGTCTACACTGCAGTGTATTTGCCCGTACCGTGGACGAGATTACTCACCTCTCATGGATGTGTCACTTATTGCTACACTGGCAAGTTTCTAAAATATATGACGACGGTCAAATAGATCAGACGGTATATGCCGTAGATATATATATCGATGCATTTTACGTTGGACGTATAATAATATCGATTACTGACACATCTGAGAATACTGAGAATAATCGTGTATTTGCGACAGGATGGCTTTTAGCAGCAGCAGTCTGCCATGTGTTTTATCAGGAGAAGGATCCATTAGTTAATAGCTGACTTTTTGTGCCGGAAACCTGGGGATGGAGATATTTGCGCTCGGAACACAATTGTGCTGCCTGCTTGATGAGAGATGAGAGGGCGGCGCGCCGCCAGCGAATGTCTAACGTACCAAGTACTCGTATATGTAAGAAAAGTTCCCGGATAAAAGCGATACGTTATTTATTTAGCAGCAATCGCTGCGCGGCCGGGCGGGGGACATTTAACTGGTAGCGACTATACTCGAACTGATACCAGTATACTTGTACTGAGTCCTGAGGCGGGAAAAATACTCTTACTGCGTCCTAACACGCCATCATCATCATCATCCTACCGGTAACTCTGCTGCTTAGCGACTAATTTTGCGCTCATCTTCCTGATATGACATCTCAAAGCATGCGTACATCGGCTCTAGTCGCTACGAGTCCACGAGGTTGGACTATTGATGCTCGCTCGTGCCCCTCTTTCATCTGGGTCTAGTTTGATTATTATATGTTTATATGAGCTGATGCGTCGTTTTACTCGTAGTACGTACGTACCTGTACTGCTCATTTGCTGCTGGCGATACATTCGCTCGATACGCGACGAGTTACGTACTGGTAATTAATATATTTTGTACATTACTCGTACAGTCGTGTGGCGAATATTCATTCAGCCATATAGTACTATGAAAACTAATATTAATAACGATTACTGGCCGACGCGTATTCTCAAATATTTAAAATTAATTGTATACCGGCTGAATGATGTACAGGAACATACTATGTATATTGTTAAATGCGCTAGCTGCAATGCGACACATCCACACCATAATGCTGACGGAGTGACGGATGATGAGTGACGGCGGAACGAGTAGCAGTACCTGGCGGTAGGGGAATTTAGCAACTAGTCGCTAATACCGCGCGCGCAGCAATCACCTGCTAAGGAACATCGGTGTGCTGCGCGCCACCGCGCGTCAGGGCACTCTGTACCGCTTGCAGGTTCAGCGGTTAGCTGCCAGGCATCACGTATTTGTCGAGTTCGTGTGACTGTGCTTCGAGTCCTCCTGACCATATGATATCGGGATCGTCGTGGGTGGACATCGGCTGGCTGCGGGCCTCCAGCGCGGGACGTTGGCCAATGTGGCCTGTGTTCTTCGACCGGACTTGTATTCTTCGAGCGCTGTGGCAGATACATTGCTTGAACACGCGGAAGCTCCTAGCTAGTTGAGGATGATTTCGATTGGATATTTCGATGTGCATAGCGACTAATCATTAATAATAACAACATTGATGCATAGTTTCAGGGAACTCGAACGCTTTAAGTCGTCAGGCACTAACAGTCAGGCTCCTATAACTTCACGCGACTGTTGCAAGCCATTATCCTTTGCAAGGACCTCCAGCGGCCAGTGCTGCCAGTGTGGCATGCTTCGGCAGCTGGAGGGCTGCGATATGACCGAGGGGTGCAACGACTGTGATACGCTTTCACACCTACATATTCACTTGTCGGTTCCTGGAGGAATAGTAGACAGTGAGGTGGGATGGGCACTCCTCACGTGCGATGCGTATCCAAGCATTGAAACATCACCTGGCAGCGTATTCAGACCTCGAGTTCTCGATGTTCCCAGGAAGTTGCCCCTTTTGGTAGAAATGAAATACAACCCTGTCGTGTGTGAGTGTACTTCCTAAACATCCAATTCAAAGGGAATCGAATACCAGCCAGCATAGTGAACCACTTGTAGTTAATAGCTAATTGCGCGATGATGAATAACCTGGGGACTACATCCAAATCAACTTCCGCTCAGTCCAACGCAGTATTTGTGCTAACTGTGAGGGTCAATATCTGTGCTATAATTGTCGTATGTCAGCTGTAAAGCAGGTGGCTCTGCGATTCCATTGTCGCCTGTTTGTCATTCCTTTAGTCAACACACCACGCAGGAAAGGCCGATTCTCTTATGTGCTCCAAGCCCTGTCCAGTCGCACTCAATATGCAGCAGGATCCCCCTCTCCGCCCCTCCCCATAGACATTCGTGCTTGCGGCAGACCATGATCCGCTACGGCCGCCCCAAGTTGCCCAAAGCCACCTGGCTTCTTCCAGACTCCCAGCCTGGTGTGGCGCAGGGGCTATGTCAACCCCCACAGCTGCCATCCATAGATTGATGGCCCTAGGGACGAGGCCCGACAGCCCCTACAGAATAGGTCCGGTTGGCGCACCACACAACACGGATACGCATGCAACGCACACAGCTATCATTGCTGGGCGATGATGTCATCGAATGCTGAGCTCTAAAGCAACAGTGCCCATGTTTGCAGGCAAGTAGGCCCCTGCTGCTGCCCGTGCCGCATCACAGTTTCCCTGAATGCCCTGAATGATTGGTGTGTTACAAACTGCGCGTATGCGTTGCCAAATGCGCCGCCCGTCTTCTAGGGTGCAGCCTGCGGGGCCATGCCACCTGCCCATTTGCAGCACATGCCCACTGCTTGGAGTTTTCAGCGACGTCCCGCTCGAAATAGCATCCCCGGGCTGGAGCATCAGCGAATGTAGCAAATACAGCAGCAGCCCTTCTTGTGGCAGTCTCTCTTCAATGGCACCAGCTTCGTCGATGACGTGCCTTGCATTGTCACTATACCGAGCCACTAGATGCGCTCGGCCTCCCACCATGGCGGTGATGGCGGAGGCGAGGGCGGTGGCAAGGGGGGCAGAGGGGAGCGTGGCGGCAAGGGGGGCGGCGGCGGTGGTGGGGGCGGCGGCATGGCCGGCTTGGGACGATACACACGTATGGCAATTTGTCAGTGGGTGCCAATTATGAATTCGAGAACATTGAAGTCATGCAGGCTCGATCTTGGGGTGGTATCGTGGAGAGGGGATGGCAAGGGGGGGGGGCGGTGTCACCGGTCGAGGCGGCGATGGCGGCCGGCTTATCCTGGAGCACCGCACCCCAATGGCCTCACGACACCCGCATGCATTACTGCCGGCATGCTGTGGCGCTCCTGGCCCGCTCGGGCAGAGTGTAACCAGCTCCAGTTGTGCATGCATGTAGCTGCACCCCATGGGAAGCAATAGTCAGCTTTTCATGCCTGATAGTCCCAGCACCCCAAACCTCCCGCCCTGCTCAATTTGCAGGCAACGATGAAGCGAAGGCCCTGTGGAATGTACCCCCTTCCTACCCCCTTGTGTCTCTTCAAGGCCGTGAGGGCGCCTGCCCACCTCTCCACCCGGACGGCCATGAAGGTTAGTACCAGCTTCTTATCCTTGGGCTCGAAACACATCTGCGCATCGCATCAGACGGTCAGTGCCTTGTGCATCCAGAGGTGTGTTGTGGATTAGCAGGAATGCAGGCAGCGGGAACAAGAGCAGCAGCTGCTCGGACAGCACAATAGTTTACCTTGATAGGTCTCATCACTCAGGTGCAGCAAGGGGCCAGGGTGTGCCACCCCTGCCTCGTCCTGTTCGGTGCCAACAAGGTACACTGCGAAGCCAAGGCCCTGGAAGAAGTCCAACTCGTGCAGCAGGGAACGTGGGTGGCTGATGCGTCCGTTGCGCTCCCATAGCATCGCGTCAACATGACCCGAGGCCAGGCCCTCCGCAAAGCCCTGAGCAGCGCAGAGCCTGGAAGTTCAGACAAGGCGGCTACAGGACCCTCCCATAGCGCAGACATTGAGGAGCGGTGAATACACTTCCCCACTGAAAAGGGTCATACATAATCGAATATGCAGTTCAAGCAAGCCGGGAGTGCGCAGCAGATCGTGGCACCGGGGAGATTCGCCGATCTTCCCTGAGTGCCATCCTGCCTTACATGACATATGTTGTACAATATTTGAATTTTGTGTCAATGAATAACTCAGCAAACTCAGCCTGCCTTGTGAAAATCAACAAACACAGCATCTGTCGGAAGGTCAATGATACGGATATGAGTAGATACAAACTGTTATTTGTGCGGGGCGCGTGGGATTCAATGACATAGTCAGTGAGGCACCGTAAATAGTCAGGGACATGTTCAAAATAGCTGCTGGCTGTTGCCAGGGATGGCGACGACTTCCCCAATTCAATGACCGAGGCCGGGCATGGACAAGAGGGGAATGCATACAGGGCCTGGTGCGTGATGCTATGGGGTGAGGTAGGCGTAAAACCCCACCCGCAGCACAGCGTCCGGTTCTGTCCCTTGCAGCATGACAATGCCGCCCCAGTCCCCAAGCAGAACTCCATTCAGCGTTGCCAGCTCTTGATTCAGCGTGGATCCGTGCGCCGGGTCCCATTGTTTGATGTAGCTGTGATTGCGTCATGACGCGGTATCAGTGCGCAGAAGGATTGGTGCAGCAAGCTGTGTCGTGAGAAAAGCCGGCTGCTGAAGAGATGCAGTCGGCAGAGAGCGCGCCGGTGTGGAGAGAGGGGGGGGGGGGGGGGGGGGGGGTACCTGTTCTGCACTCCATGCAGCAGGTTTATGGCAGCGCTATGGGAGTGTGGCGTGGGATAGACGAACACACTGCAGTCATCAAAGAGTCCAGCCGCCTATTAAAAACGATAGACGTAGTTGGATACGGCGCGGTCACAACAAGCCCTTTTGCTGTGATGTGATGTGGAGGCTCATGCTCGTCGGCTGATGTGCATCTGCGCTCACCTGCATCCGGTCCCGCCAGAGAGGCTTGAGCTCCACGACAGCCATCACCACACATGGCCGTTGCATAAATGGGTGTGCTCCCGGCGGCCTGAGCAGCAGATCAAGGTGAGCTCTCGATTGGATCCAGAGATGCGAACGGTGCCCGTGGTTGCCGCATCCAGTGACATCCAGACTGCGCACCTCGGAGCCTTGCTTGGCATGCGACTGGGGAGCAGCAGGCGGACGGCCTCGGCTGCGGTCTGGCTTGATGTCTGGAATTCGCAGGTCCTGTGCTTGAAGTACTGCTGCTGTTGCGTTCGGACGCACAGGTTCTGGTGGTTTTGGTCAGAGGCGAGCCCAGACAACGTACACAACACAGGCAAATTGAGGTCAGATTGCCACATGGAGCATCCATTTAATTTATCTTTGCATAGGTGACTGATAATTGTAGAGGAAGCTGAGGGGGCGAGATAGGGGGATGAGCCGTATCGTTGGATTCTGACCTCATATTTAAGAAACAAAAAGATAAATGATCATGGCGAGGATGGAAGCCCCCTAAAAAAGTGTGAGGCAGGGCTATACCGTGCATACGTTATGGAACAGTTTCTGGCAAGCCTAGCGTCGGAGCCAGCAAGGAAGTCGGGAGGCGGGGGGGCGGGTGGGGGGGGGGGGGGGGGGGTAACTCTATTAACGGATTCGCCAGCGTGGAATCGCGCAACGGCTCGCTCCAGTGGAACGCGGATACCGCTACTGGTACGTCATAGCTTTCTCGGCCGAACTCGTGGGCCGCAGCCGGCGGGCTGTATGAAAGAGCCCCAATAGCGGTTCGAGCGGAGTTCCACATACCCGGCCAGCCGTACTGACGCGGCGGGTTTCCGTGGCGGCGGCGGGCAAGTGCTGACCGCGACGTGCTGGGTGCGATGAGGCCGTGGGCTGAAGACTCACCTGAGACAGTTGTGTTGCACTTGCTTCGTCGGCGCTACCGTGGCGCCACGCATTACCGCCGCTCACCACCAACCAGGCTAGTAGAATAGCTACCAAGATCCACAACCAGGGTCGCATGGGTGTTGATTCCTGCAGGCTATCCATCACCTCCTCGACTCGTCGCTGGCTCCGCGCGGCGGACGCGGGTGTTCCCTGGTCGCGGCGAGCGTCCCCCGGCTCCAACATTCCTGCCGCTGCGCAGCTGAATAACAGACGCTCGGCAGCTTCGCTAGCTTCAGGTTTTCCTCAAAGTTGTCGCAGCGCATGCGATTCGGCGCCGGTAAGAGAGGTTAGGAGCAGGTGGTGGTTGTGAACGATCAGCGTTTCGTCCGGCAACCTCAGCCAACTCGCATCACGGCAGCACCTCGCACGAGCCCCGCGCGGTGGTACAGTTTCGCTCCAACGTGGCTCCGAAACCAGAACGGAATAGTATGGTCTCTGCTGAAACCGAGCACGCCAGGACCAGCCGCACACTTCACATCATATGCGCTCGGACTACAGGTAGTACCATATCATCAGCATCATGCGTAGCGCGCGCCAGCAAATGATGCTGCTGTTTTCGGAGGCGCAGGTGCGGCACAGTGCCGGAAAATAATATAAATCCTTAGCGACGCTATATATGTGCTGATATGGGTTTCAATGTTGCTTGTCATAATGTCATCCCGGCGCGAAAATACAAACATTGTGCTGATGCTGCACCAGGACCTGGGGCATATAACATCAGCTTACCCAAAAGATGCGGTGATGCCATGTAACCATCTATCTAGAACTCCATATAACGTTGCTATGTTGTTGTTGACGCTGCTCTCTCTCTCTCTCTTTGCTCTCTCTCTCTCTCTCTCTCACGATATGCTTTTGCGCCCCATGCATACGTCTTCCCACATGGGGCAATAATAGTAAAACACCTCGAGTGCTACTTCAATGACTTTGGTCTTGCTATTTCATGTAGTATGAATAAAATGTATCCTCAATGTTTCATGTATAATTATGATTATCATATTGTTATTTATGACGACGATGATACCATTTATTCTCCTTCACGTGCTGGCTCCACCCGGCATGGCTAAGCCTGGGTGCATGCTGATCATTCTTTCGAAAATATCAATTGGGCTTATGGCTTGCCACGTCGATATTTAAAGCCCGCCATCCACACACACACACACACACACACACACACACGCACACACACACACACACACACACACACACACACACACACACGCGCGCGCACACACACACACACACACACACACACACACACACACACACGCACACACACGCACAGTCACACATAGCGGGTCGGGTGCGGGTCGGGGGTAGGTTACGACTTCGTATGCTGTCGGATCGGCCGTGTACTCGGCCCAAGCTCGCACGCCGGCATGTGCCATTGTGCCCGCCGCCGGTGGCGCCGGTTGGGTGTCGGCTGTTGCGTTTCCTATTGGGTGGGATGTGTCGTATGCCGGGAGGAGCCCCTCCGCGTGGTGGTGCCACATGTCGGCCTCCATGAGGCCTTGGAACGACGTGGAACGCAGCCATACATGGTGCACCGGGCGTTCGATGTCGTCTAGATGCGGGGCTCCGAGCAGGTGGGTTGCGCAGCGACGGCCTTGTCGGTCCAGTATCGCTGCTCTTTCGCCTCTGCAAGACGGCCGCAGCCGTCACGGCGGGCCAGCCGCAAGACGACGGACCCGGTGGGGTGGGAAGCCTAGTGCTGCTCGTTCCGGTTGGGTCGGCGGCGGTTGGCTAGGGGGACATCGGGTCACCACAATCATGAACGTCTGCTGGCAATAACTGCACTCCGATCTTGGGGCTGAGGGTATTTACGGTACGGATCAGGCTCAAGACAGTGCGGGCGCGGGACTCCTCGTCAATCGCCTGGTGCTAGGTCACCAGCTCGCCGAAAATCAGAGCGACGTGGGTGGCGTCGTCCGCGCCGCGGAGGGGAGACCGGTGTTGCGTAGGTGGGACGGGCGGTTTAGGACGCGGAGGTGGCGGCGGGTAGCATGTGGGAGGTAGGTGCCTGGTTCACCACTGTGCCCGCCTTTCAAGGCGACACTACTTTGACACAGTACACAGCTGTATCCAGCCTCAGTGTGTACCGATTTGGCCACAAGGGGTATCCGTTACGGGGAAAAGAAGATGCCAGAAACCAATGCCATTAGCCACCACGCACTAGTCTGCTGGCAAGCAGTGTCCGACCGGCACTGAAACACCACTCCAACAAAATGGCAAATCTCACACATCTAATCCATTTAGTCAACGCAGTGCCAATCTAATCCCGTACCACAGCAAGCATCGGCGATCCACTGCAAAATCACCATCAAAGCAACAGTCAGTGTCGAATAACCGCAGAATAAAATATATGCCACCCGAGGGCGGGCGGGCGGAAATACTAGACCATTCCGGTATGACACGATAGAATGAATGCTACCTCAGTAGTAGCGGCCGCCTTATATCGGCGGGCCGATAGCAATGAAATCCGGCATTTTCAGACACCCGTCTTAAGCTGTACTCCGCAAGTTGCGTACAGTGGCATCCACGTTATATCTAAAAACGCTTAGTTTTCACCGCTGTGCCCGCCTTTCAAGGCGGCACTACTGTGACGTAGTATACAAATGTATGTAGCCTCAGTGTGTACCGAGAGTCAGCAAGATCGGTGGAGCCAACGTCAGGTAGCAGTGGAAATATATATAAAACACATCCATCGGGGCCAAAGAAAAATCGCTAACTATCATGATAAGCACAAGAAAACTAAATAGAAGAAGCTACATGTAAGCCAGGAATAATCATCATCATCAGGTACGAACCACGAACAAAAATCATCCGCGCGACCATCCACGGCAGGGACAGTGCGCTCATCATGATCGGAAGTCAATAGATTGGACTCGCATTGCTGTGCCGGAGTGCGTGTAGCACCCTCGACCGGAATCTCATGGCGTTCGTCGACGCCGGGCATAGCAGCCCTAGACACAAAGAGAAGTCTGTCCGTGTCACTCTTCGTGTAAGACACGATAGTAGTCGCTCCCGCCGTTGCCGGAGCCCGTGTGCAGGGCATCGACTGAATCACGGCATTAGAAGCCGCCGTAACTCGGCCACTCGGACAGGATTGTGAGCCATAGGTAACAATAAGGGGCTATTTAGCCGTGATGCCCATAAGTGAGCCCATCCCCTGGCGTATGTACCGGGTGTAATGAGTAAATTTAATAACGTTGCTAGAGGGCTCATTACGATTCAATCGGAGATTTCATAACCAATCGGCCATTAAAGCTTTTAAAAATAGAATAGGTCAAAGATCGACCGTCAACATGAAGAGCGGCTGCCAAAAGTTGAAGCAAAAGCTGCACATGACAGACCGGGCCAAGAATCGCAGAAATCATCACTCGGGTACCCTGACAGTATATTGATCCGCCTTCCTTTTGGAAAAGGTAATCGTCACACATTTATCCTCCGGGCCATCCGGATGAAAAACACCAATAGCACAGTCGAATCCGCACATGCCGTCAAAACAAAGGACTCAAAGCACCGCGGCCACCAGGTGATAGTACGGAATATCTAGGTCCAGAGTACAAGCGCTGGCAAAAGCGACGACATCACACCAAAGAAAAGGTTCATTTCTGCCCTTCACCTTAGTGCCGATGCTGCGCTTCGCAAATTCGCGAATCATAGCAGCCATAGGCAAACATGTTGGCACGTGATTGAATATATTGATTTTTTCGCAATACGCAATAGCCCCAGAAGCAGTTGTACAACCGAGTAAAATCGGCAGTATCGACCACCGATTGCATATACAGAGCCACAGTATCATCAGAAGCCGGGAGCGGTGAGCGAGGTATCAGGCGAGCCGCGTATCATCGGAGAAAACGCTTCCAAGCGTATTAACCATAACTGGAGCCAATACTCTCAGCAACGGTGTTGCGAGCAGAACGCTGAAGGTACGCCATTGACTCACATTCGACATAGTCGTCAGGGTTCACATCAAAGGCATCCCACGGAGTGGCTGAAAGATCATGGCTAGGACCAATAACCCGGGAACCGGCAGCACTCGCAGCAGCCACCATGGACACACCGCTCTCGGGGGGAGAGGGGGGGAGGGCTCTCGCGTGAGAATTCGAGCCTGATGACGAAAATATCCCAGGTCGGCGGTTCATGCGGCTTCTCATTACCATTATTATGTCCCGGAATGAAGAGGGCGGGATCATATTCTTGGGTAACCAGGCACAAACAAACAATCACATAATCAATAAGGTGCACACCATGGGGAGCGAGTAGATGCCACCAAGCAGAGGTATCCCAAAAAGGAATAATCAAAGTGCCAGTAGCACGGCATGCCATACATCATGTGCCTCACCACATCCCCAATTATCCGAAAGGGACGAGGATTAATCCAACAGTTTTAATGAGACAATCATGAGATAGGAAGTTGACCTTAGAGGTACCATGGCACAAGAACTGAGAGAAGAAACAAACGCAGTGGAAGTGTCTGCTGCTAGCAAAAGGATTCGCAGCAGTATGGGCCCCATCTAGCATCTAACACAATGCAAAATATCTCAGTCACTAATATTCTTATATTTACTAACTACATCTGCATTGATGGTGTCCTTTATGGAAACCCAATTGATTTCCACAGTCATGTCGTACTCTGACTGACGTACAATTGATGGAGCTGAATGGCCAAATCATTGATGAGCAAAGACTTGCTGCCTCTGCCACGATCACCGTAGGTTTTGATTATTTGTATGAATGACAATCACCAGAGCACCAACACAGAAGGTGTTGAAGGAGAGAATGGTGCCAATGACACCAGCAAGCTCTCGAAAGATAGAGGACTGTGCCCTTTGCCGGAGTGTAAAGAACGCATGAGCCATAAACTGGTGAAAATCAGAAATGCCCTTCACAATGCAACCCCAGCCGATATTATTGGCATCCGTCTCACGGTTCAGGGCCATTACATGGTTTCTGGACCAAATACGACCCACACACGAGGAGCGGAGCAGACCACGCCAGAAGCGTAGCTCATCGATAGCATCAGGAGACAAGGTAGCCCAGGAGAGCCAAGAAGGAACAGAGTTCACAACGGCATACAAATCCCTAGTATATAACTGGGACACATGGCCCAAAGCCAAACCCATGGAAATAGCCCGACCAGTAGAAATGGCCAGAGAGCGCACAGAAATTCTGGCCCGATGGGCATGTAATAGAATATGAATGCAATGCTGCAGGCAATCCCATCTGTCCTCGGGAACAGAGAAAGTACCCGCCGCTGAATCCACAGTAAAACCCAAATGTCTGAGAGTATGAACACGATCCACGGCGCACCCAGCGGGTGCCTAATCGAAGATGTAGCGAAACATACATTTCGCGGTACCTTTTTCAGAACTTTAGAATAGTTTATCGTGTTTATCGCTTACTTCTCGTTACATTCCGCTCGTGCGCTGCGTAGCAGTGCGCGAAAACGCCCTCCTATCGGCCGCAACTGCGGACGGGGAGGGCCCGTTCGGCTCACGGAGGAAGGCGTGCGATGCTCACAGCCTAATGCCCGAGCGGAACGGGCACCACCTGCCCTGGTAATAGGATAGGTCCATAGCCTGTCTCATAGGGATGCTATACAAACAGTGAGCTAGAGGTCGGAGGCTACAAGGACGGTGCCCCATGTGCCCCCAATTCAAGAAACCGTCCGATCTTGGAACTCGCGGTCTCGGAAACACACCCCCTGCCTCAACCCCTCCCGCGGGAGCGGTTGAGGCAGCTCTCTACTTCTCGATCTTATGAACACTAGAGGCCCATACGTAGGCCGGGGTGACGCTCGCTGGCGGTCAGATTGCTGTCAATATCGGTCAATGCCGGCCGTGTGAGGCCGACCGACCCGTATTTTCCGCGGTCTCGACCCCCTACTCCCGCATAGGCATCCCTTGCCACGCGCAGCTTACTATGTAACCCGCCGCACATGCACCGCCCCATGGCCTGGCTCCTAGGGGTGCGGTAGAGCCCATGAGGGGCCATGAGGTAGTCGGTGCGTTGTGCCCTATATCCCCCGTATTTTTTAGCCAAGATTGAATTAACGGGCTGAATGAGGGCCGGGCCGGTTAAGCACCACCCGTACATGAGTGGCCGACGCGCCACCCATATATCTACGCCTACCGACGGCCACTATACCCATATAAGCTAGCGATAGAGTCCAATTTGGGTCGATTCGGCTGCATGTAGGAGCACCGGGAGCCGATGAAGTGACGGGTAGCTATGATAATCTTTAAAATAGCGAAAATATGGTTGTCGGGTGGGGGTGAGACACGGGCTGAATCGCGCGATTCTTTACTGTGCCTCATCAAATCCCACACGACTTGGCCCGTATCTCACTCCTGGCCTCTTAGGGGCCAAGGTTGGTGGTGGTCTTAAGTTGGTGGTTCGTTCGCGTCGAGGGCACTGCTAGTTGCCGATTCGGGGGTGAGATGGGGGTGGTCCTTGTTCGGGTACATGAGACACGTACGCGCGCCATATCGCCTATTTAAAACACCGTGCGGTTGCGCCGTGTCAGTTGCACTCTTTTCCATGTTAGGGCACGGGGCAGCTCTTCTGAAATCAGCCATAGCATAGTTGGCTAAGGCACTGGCATCCGCAGCAGTAGGAGCTGCAAATAGGAAATCATCCAAGTATGGGAGAACATAAATGCCTTTGCGACGCCAATAGTGGACCAGCTCAGACATAATCTTAGCAAGGCGAAAGGAGCCGGCTTCAGACCAACCCGGAGAGTATCAAACATATAGTATTGGATCTCCAATGGAACGCAACATAGGGGTTAGCATTCTCATGTAGTTCAATATGACCGAAACCACTATTGAGATCGAATGCAGCCATATGATCACCGTCCAGGAGCCATGTTATCTCTGAGATCAACGAGGCCCTCAAATTTGAACTTAGGACAGTCAATAGCCTCGTTGACATGCCTCGTGTCAATACTAACTAAGTCTGAGCTTATCAGAGCGTGGCTTAGGGACAGCACCCAGAGGACTGACAACCACTTGTCTCTCAAAAACCTCAGACACCTGGCCAGATGCCAGCATCTTAGCGACGCAATCATCGACAAACTCAAAATGATCGTGGATAGCGGACCTGTGGATGCGGAACTCCGCTGGAGCAGAGGGACAGTTTTCCATTTCGAAGGGAAGTTCTCTTAGATACAATTCAGAACCCGTGAGTTATCATAGCAAATAGACTGCCCAAAAGATAGTTGCTTCGTGAGGGTGCCACTTCGAACAAGGGAGTGCCTTGATCCAACACAAAATCGCCAGGGAGCATGGAAGGATCACTGAAAACTTCATTCAAAGTTTAATAATCATCACTTCATGAACATAAACAAACAGCACAGAATGAATCTATCATCTTCAAAATACCAAAATATCAAATACCTACCCATTGCAGCAAAGAGCAAAAAACTGTAAAACGCAGAATACATGAACAAACAGAAAATTAAGCATAGTAACAACAAAGATTAAGACATAGTTGAATTCAAATACAGAAACATAAGCCAAAGCATAAGGATGCAAAGGGCCAAAGACGCATAGGAGCCAAAATTGAATTAAAAGCTGATAAGGATCAGCGGCATCAGAAGCATCATTTACATTTTTTGTCATTGGGAACATAAATGCAGCTAATGCCGAAGGCAACAAAACATACCTAGTGGCATATGCATCAAACCATCATCAGCAAAAAATCTGTAAGGATAGCAATAGTAAGACAGAATACCAAAAATGTTATTGCAATTCAAAAATTGAAAAAGAGAAGCCACGTTCACCCTTTCTTAGGGCCGGCATTTGGGCAGTTCGCTTGAAGGTGGCCAAAAGCACCGCACTTACGGCAACTGCCAATCATACGACCACCATGACGAGGCTATTACGCATTACTGCCACCACCATTGGGTTGTGAAATCAAATTGCCAGCCATGACAATAGCGATATTGTACGGATCGAGATGAGAATGATCAAGGCGACCGCCTCCCCTGCCACGACCACCGTGACGACTGCCACCACAACGGCCACCACCACCACCGCCACCACTCTTGCCGACATTGTTGGTAATCGTAGTCGAAGACTTCGCTATAGCTTGGTGGCCTTGCGCGCTCGTTCCTTAGGAGCCAGGCAAGACATACCGGGACCGCATACCTCCTTGCCGCTTTACTGCCGAGCAGCCTCGGGACTATACATATAACGAATATACAATACCATAGCTTCGGTATATGTGGCACGAAGCGTATTCCTAAGTAGTCGAAGCGCAGACCACTCAGATGTACCACTAACTAGCTCAAAAGCAGACACGATTTGAGCAGCCTACACATCTTTGATAATGTATGGATACGACTTAAGAAACGCATCATATAGCTGCCACGCAACAAGAAAAATGTGTGAAAGGAACCGATATTGCTGATCGCGAAAGACGGGTGTTTTACCAGAGGAGGGTTCTTTGCAGTCGACATGCTTGGGAGGCTCTTGATGCAAAGTCCTGGAGTCCTTGCCAAACTCAGCATCCTCCGCCTCGTTGTCGGAGTCCGATTCGTCTCGAACGCGCTTAGAAGCACGACGATTGCCGCCAGCGGGTTCCTTGCAAGACCTCCGATTGGTCGGACGAGAGCAGCCGCCGTCGCCTCCGCGGACGCCTGTGCGACGATCATCTGGTTGAGCTGCGCCTCCAAGGCCGAGAGACGGGACTCAAGTTGAGCGGCTTCGTCTTCATCAAGACGACGCTGCTCGGGAGTAGAAGCGGCAGGTACGGCGGAGTGGGGAACTGTGATACAAGTACGGACGCTGTTGATAGGGTCCTCCAGTTGATAAGCACACGTCTCAAGCGGCGAAAGACTTGCCTCATCATCGCGGACGCCGGACCCACCGGCGCTATCAGAGGTAGCGAATGAAGGAGTTAGCACGAGGGTGCCGAGCAAAAGAGCTGCCAAGAGCGAGCACAAGAGAAAGCGATTCATTGTGCCGAGCTTGTGACAAGTTCGGACACATTCGAATCGATAGGGGAAATAGTATACCGTGCTGGTATGACACGAGAGACTGAATGCTACCTTAGTTGCGGCCGCCTTATATATAGGCCGAGAGCAATGAACTCCTTATATATAGCCGGCACTTTCAGAAACCGGTCATATATACGGCCGCCTTATATATAGACCGGCATTTTCAGAAACCGGTCTTCAGCTGTACTCCGCAAAGCTGGTTAGGTATAGCTACATCCACGGTATCTGAAAACGCTCAGTTTCGTGTGGCGGCGACTGGAGTGCGCGGATCGCGGGCTGTTGGATTTTGCCGCCTCGTAGCGCGGCGAGTAGGTGCCGGCACCGGCCTCTTGTTGCCCTCCGGGCCGTGTCAATGTCCACGGTGGCTGTAGTGATGTCCTCCTGTGAGGACTACTCTTCACGCCGCTGTGGGCGCGGGCCGGCGATTGGCCCGGTGGCGGGCCGTCCAGTCGTCGGACGGTCACCGTTTCGGTGGAGAGGAACACCACCAGTACCACCACGAGCGCCGGCTCGCCCAGATTTAATACATACGCAGTACTATGCCCGGTGTTAAGGGTTCGGCGGGAAGTGAAACGATTTTGGCCACAACTATTTGGCGTGCGATTTGTTCCAATAACGTGCTGGCAACGCAAAGTTTGCTGACCATTTGTCGACTACAAAGAAACAATGCATGGGCAACACAAAATCATGGCAAAGATTGGTTTTCAAAAGACTCATGTTGCCATGGACCGTATTCTCAACAAACCAAAATGATCTATTTCAAAAACTGTTTCATAACAGAACTAAACCAACCACATAGAAGGATACAATCAGAAGGCCGACTAAGTAAATATTAACGACAATGTGCTTGTAATATACCTTTCTTTTCTGCCTTTTCTTTCACATCATCTGCAACACCCGGCTCCAACACATGCATAAAATCATAGTCATGAGTGCATGCTGGTTGCGCCAACCTTTGCGTAGTGGTGAGCTGGATCGTGCTCACCCAGTGATGCCCTAGGTGACGCTTTAGGGCGGGTCCATGTGCAGACTGCCCTTGCAATTTTTGCAAGTTCATTGTTGAGGAGGGAATTAACTGGCCAATACATGCATCACACCTTTCTGAAGATTATTGTCAGCCCATGAAATATAAGCAGGGATGGTGAACCTGATCTGGATCCGCATGTCATTCACCAAACCAACTAAACAAATGCAGACAATACGAAAACACCAACCCCACATTATACCAAACTAACAATTTGATCGCCTTACCTAGCCGAAAAAAACAAAACAAATCGACCGCCTTTATACGATTGGCCGAACTAACTAAAACAAGCCAAAGAAACAAATGCCACCAGTGCATTTAACGCACTCCTTACCTTATCACCTTACCGATAATACTATCTGCTATCATATTTAAAACATGCTAGATATCACCTTACCGATAATACTATCTGCTATCATATTTAAAACATACTAGATATATTTTGATATCTTATACGACATCACCTTGTCTTGGCATTTATGCCTGAATTTCACATCAACCTTCCGAACCTGCCAAAACTCTGCGAAATTTGATGTTTCTCTCGCAGGGAGGAATGTGAGGGAATCACCAAACCCTGCAAAATCGAACAGCCTTCGACAATAAGTAACCTCATTCAATTCATGTCCCCGGCGGTACAATAGTCACTTTAGCGAAAGCGAGTGACGCTCCACTATTCACATGCCCGCCTGCTCACACTTATGTCTCCCCCGCAATACATCTTGTAATCATTCCAGCGTCACAGAATTCAACTTATTCTTATTCTTATTCAGAATTCATTCAACTTATTCTACAACATTCCACACAGCTTAACTGTCACCCTGACAACTTGCTGAACCCTGAGCGCATCCTTCTCGCTACGAGTGCACTGTACAGTACATGTACCAGTACGCATTACCCAGACTCTGAACCGTGCGCGCATCACTCATCCATCGCGCCTCCTGCAGGATGCGGGCCTCCTCGGCAGGCGGGTTGCAGGAGTGTTGATCTCTAAGTAATGCTTTAGGCGGCAGTGGATTTGTTTACTGGCCTTTTTGCAATCAAACCAGTACGCCGTACCCGTACCGTAGTAGCTGGATGCGGGCCGCTTTTACTCGGCTTGCTGTCGTAATCTTTTAGCGCTGTTTGTAGGGGTGGATCTGTTACTGGCCTTTTGTAATTCGCACCAGTACGCAGTAGTATCTGATGAAATAATGAATAAAACAAGCGCGCGATGCCCGCGCTGCGCGGGAAATGCGCGGGCTAATAATCCTTAATCCTTATATCACGACTAAATACCTGTAGGGTACAGGTTCAGCCCCCCACGGTAACCAGACAGTAGCTCGTCTCACCGGCGCATCAGTGCCGCTACTGACCGTTAAGAACGTAACAAACACTGGTACGGGTTAGTGAAATGAGTACCGCCATCTTCGTCCGCCCGCCTCACCAGCGTCGCAAGGCAGAGACTACACGATACGCTTAGCGAGACGCTCGTCGCGCCCTTGCTACCCGCCCTTGCTACCCGTAACATATCGAGCTCTCGCTGCAAAACATAGGGACGTCTGTGGTCATTTCCCGACGGAGTGGCCCGGCGTCAGCGACCGGCCAGACCCATAATCGTCACCAGTCTTGCCGTTTCGCACGTACACCCAGCAGCGCAGTCTGTGCAGCGTTAGTGCCAGCGCACGCGATATAGTCCGGGCAGACTCGGCGCCCAGCGGCGAGGTCGCAGCGCCACCGAGTGAACGGCGGCGAAGAGATTAATACGGCAAGCACGCCGCGGATCTCCGACCTGCTCAGACGCAGCCCAGCTGGCTGTACGAATATTGCCACTGATCTGCGCGTCGGTTCGACTCCACTGCAAATTTGGCCGGCGAACTCGGGCGACCTTCGCGGCATGCCATGTTACGTGGCTGCTTGTGGAAGACCAATCTCGTGAGCGCGTAGCAGGTACCTGCCATGGAATGTCCACGTTCCGACGGGTCGGAGGACATCTGTAGAGAGGAGTGCGCCCGTCATGACCCAGGTGTCAGAACATCGAGGAACGATGAGAACCACGCAGGGTGCTCAAGTCAGGGCTCGCGACGATCAACGCGCGGCGAAGGTGATGCTTACCTCTGGCACTGCCTGAGCATATATGGGTTACGGATGAAATACAAGCCAGTGATAGTGCATCTAACTTCCCTGAAATGTGTCTGTCTGGAAAATGCGCAGATGAGGCAGACATAGAAACATGCAGCACATGCTCCTCAGATGTGCCACTCATCATTCCCCGGAGGCAACCAGACGGTGTGGACGAGAATGTCTCAGTTCTCAACGACAGCTTTGCGGAGGGCGAGGAAGACGAAAATGACAGCTTGCATATCACCACCGAGCAGGAGCTAAGTAAGCTTGAGCAGGAGTTGGGCACCGGGGCAGGATGGGAGAAGCATGACGCATCAGGCATCTGCCTCCACCAGAATTTTGAGGACGATCTGGCCATCCTCAACCTCCTGCTGCAAGAGCGAGAAGATATTGGCGTAGATGCCATGGAATGCGATGAGGACGGGGACTTCTGCGAAGATCAGACCTTAGCATCTCCTCTGGCTGGAAACTCCGTCATTTCGACAAACACCAATGCAACTTCAACCTGTGAGAACCCCTGTACCTCCAATGAGGAGCATCACGATTCCAAGGATGACTCTTTCACCTTTTGCGTATCGTCAGATCCGACAGGGATGGATGTTCAGTCTTGTGATACAACTCTGCCAGAGACATGCTGGATGCGAGCTTCGGGCGGTCTGGCAAAGGGACAAGGCGCAATTCTGGAGGTTTCCGAGCCGCAGAACAAGACGCCAGATGGTTGGCCCTTGGGTCTATTGACTGCGGCGCTGAGCACCTGGTCTCCCACAAGCAATGCAGCCACGGAGAACATGGTGGTTGCACTGGTGTGCAACCTTCAGATGCACCACCTGGGTGCGCACCACCGAACGTTCTACAACCACATCTACGCCGCTCGCCATGTTCTCATGAAGCAGGTACAATCCCCAGAGTCTGTAGATGAGACTACCAAAGCTGACCAAGTGTCGGGCGACGGCATGTCCATGTTGACAGACTCCAGCCGGGTACATGAGAATCCTCTCTTCCACAAGTCTCTTCCAGGTCGGCAGGGCCGTCCGGCACGCCAGGCTGTCCAGATGGACAGCTCCGTGTGCTCTATTGCTGAGTCTATAGATGATTCTGAAGTAGACGTGGCCTCACCTGGTTCAGCCTGTGAAGATGACCGGCACAAAGCACCCAGTAAAACAGCGGCAAAGCAGGTCACTTCCAATGCAGACACCGAGTGTACGCAGGACGACATCCTTGGTATGTGGCCAATCTTAAGCATCCCTGTTCGGGGATATGTCCGGAAATCATGAAATGGTTATGTCCTGATTGTGCCTCTACCCTATGCTTTTTATATCACAGGCTGTGTCTCTGCCGGATCCAAGACAGCATCACTCAGCTCAGCTGATGCAGTAGAGGAGCAGGCGGTTGTTCTCACCCGCGCACAAGTGGAAGAAATTGCTCGGTGTGCTGCACTGGAGGCCATCACGCTGGCCCAGAAGCAGCCGCATGCGGAGCCAATGTCGCCTGAGCCCTCGATCCCCAAGGCTACACGTGGCCAGTCAATTGGCAACAGCTGCGCGGCCAGCGGGGCAAGAAGCGAGCCTGAGAGCACAGACGAGGTTGAGGAGTGGGAGTTCGTGTGGGAGAGCTTGGCTGGACGTGGTCAGTCATCTCAGAGTCGAGTATCTCACCCAGTGATCCCTCCGACCACACCCAGCGGCCCACCACGATCTGCCTGGCTCACAAGTCAAGATGCGGAGCTGCAGAAGCTGCTGGCATGTCCATTGGAAGATCCCAGTAGCCCAGCCACCCCGCCGCTCCAGGAGAGGCCACGATACTCCTCCAAGGCAGTAAACTGCGGCGTGGTGGCAAGAGAGCACCTATTCCCGGCATTTGATGCAGTACTGGTCGAGGAGGAGCCTGAGGAAGACGCAGGCATCATAGACGCGTTCCTGCAGGAGAGCACCACAATCACGCTGGATGGCTGCGCCCGGGAGGCGGTGCCAGCTCAGGAACACACACCCCAGCCGGGCTCGCTCAGCGCATTACTATCAGCTGCATTCAACGAGGAGGAACCTGAAGCGCTGCACTCGCAGTACTGCCTGCAGCCGCAAGCGGCAATAACTGTGAATGGTCAAAGCATATACGAACTTGAGCTGGACCGTGTTGGCAACAGTGTTGACAGCTTCCGTCAATACCTGGGCAGCCTGCAGAGCCGGCTACGGTAGTACCCTTCTCGACCGGACCATCCACGCCGTTGATGGCCCCCACGCAAAAAGGCTTTTAAGAAACCAGACACAGGACTTCTGTTGATTTCCTTATTGAGTTTCGATACTGCAACCACGCTTTGGGTTTGCGGTACATTCTCGTTTTTGACCCCCCACATAAAGCAAAAAACTATTTTCATCTGGAAATACTTGGGAATACACCACAAATCTCAAACGAATCGTCCGACTCATCGCTGCAAATTCATTATATCGACCCGCAAACCAGGCGCAAACCTAGTTAAATGTTATGGTACACGGTGCCCAGTATCATTCCTGCTGCAAACTGCATGGACGAAGCAATAACTGACAAATTCCACCGCCGCACACCTGTTGCATCACAGCGTTGCCTTGCCCCTCCTCCCCCCCCCCCCCCCCCCCCCCCCCCCAACACACACACACACACACACACACACACACACAATCTGCTTCGCCATGAATACTGCGCTGCTATTCTGATGCGCTGTGCATCAAGGTGCCAGCGAAAGTAAGACATTGGAAAGTCCGTTCACATGCGCTCGGTTAACTCTGTGCCTGTGAAGAAATCCCATGAATACTAAGGCTTAAGAAAGTGGTTCGGGGTCACTTCCGTTTGATGGCATGACCAGACCTTCGCACGCCGCCATTTCAATGCCGCTCCGTGCATCATTGTAGAGCTCAACACCAATCCATGACGGCCTCCTCATCGCGCGGCCCTGGTGGAAACTGAAGCTTGGAGACGCGCCCCCCAGCCCTGTTGCCCGCAGCGAGAGTGCCAGAGCCATGGCGGCCACCCCTGTTGCAGGGTCCTCAGGGTAGCCACTGGCTCGGGGAAACTGCCGGCACTCAAAATCCAGCAAGTCTTTGCAGATTGGCGAGTGCAAGTAGATGCCGGTGCTGTCCATGCGGTCACACAACTCTCGAAACACGTCTGGGTCCGCTGGGGCTTGCGCCGAATGCACTGCCTCCGTTAAAGTCAGTGGAACAAGCGTCTTTGCTCTACCCATCACTCCGGAATTCAGCAGTGGCAATCCGAGTGCAAGCTGCCCCTCGCTGAGACCTAGCTGCGCAAGTACCGCCAGCAGAGCCTCGCTGCCTCCAGCGTCCAGCTTAAACTCAACGTGTGAAGTAGCTGCAAGCGCTAAGCTTGCTCGCCAACTGCCGTCCTCCCGCTCAGACACCTTCGCCGTCACAGCCTCAGAGCCGTCTGCCGCCTGGAATGTCACGGTAGCTGTTCTGCTGCCTTTCCCCGCGCCAAAGTCAGCAAGCAGCACGCTCGCTCCCAGTGCAGCGTGTGCGCACATATCCATAGCCGACCCGGACGGCACGTGGAAGCGCATGCGGCCAGGCTGCCCTGCCAGACCCCGCTGAATGAAGGCGCTTTCCCACTCGCAGGTTGCCGCCGCGGCAGCGCGTGTGGCCTGATCAGGAAACACCTCATCTGCTGGAACGACGAAGGCGGTGACAGGGTTTCCACCAGCCTGTGCATCCGCGGCGGGATGCACGAAGACGCGAAGCTGTGATTGCTTCCAGCTGCCTGTAGCGTCGACCATGCTGCTGTCGGTGCGGCGCTCAAACGGAGAAGTCGACGCTGTACGCACGCGCGTCTGCAGCACGGAGCTGTACAAGTGTTGCAGCCTGGCGGCACCGCGCATTGCGTATTACGACTCGGCTTGGCCCAGTATCGAAGGGGTGCTGACAACGGCAAGGCAACATAGCCTGCATGCAGCGTACGTGAGTAGCGTTCTGAAAGGCGTAGTCTATCGTGCTGCGTTCCTGACGGTACTGGGTAAGGATTGCTGGCGCTACACGCAGCAAGGACGACCGCGTCGTCGACGCGACGAGGAGGAGGAGGAATTCGCGGCGATGAGCCGCATGATGGCGCGTGTTAACGGGGCGGGGGGGGGGGGGGGGGGGAGTCGCGCGGCGGTGCACCATAATGATGACGAATGTTTGTGGTGTAATTTACCACCCGGCATGCAGTGTATAATTGTGTACACTATACATGTACATACATATACAAGATATGCATCGCGAGATCTAGAGAGTTAATATGAGCGCTCTATCTCGCGATATATTTTGTGGACAGGCGTATGCGAGTACTATCAGTATACTACTACTGCAACATTACAGTATACTGCTATAGTACTCGTATACACCTTCCCACAAATAACTTCCCCGTTGTCAAGCATCAATTGTAGATTGGCCCATTATCAGTTCTCGCCTTCCTTTCCGGCCGCGCCCTTCAATAATGTGCTATATACGTGAACATGACATCATGCATGTGGGCAGCCCTAAATGGCGTTTGTTGTGCTCTCGTTGTAAGAGCCATGTGTGTGCGTGTCATTGGGCGGCACCTCACCGGGCGAGTGGATCACCTGCCCGTCCCAGCGCCGGAACTCTTTCGCGCAGCTGCTGCACTGCACGTTGATGGAGAGCGGCTCCTTGAGCGGCCAGCTGCAGTGCAAGTGCAACGCCGCAAGCCCCTCCTCCAGGCGCTCCAGCGACATGAACTCCGTCCGCCCAAAACACCTCCGAGCGCAGAAACTCCTTCATCGCTGGGTGTGTTTTCTCCATGCCCATCTCCCACGTCAGCAGGTTTCCGGGGACCCGTCGGGCTGCCCCAGCACGGCGCCGCGGTTGGCGGTTGGTAATGAATTTATAAGCCAATTTCACGAGGGCACTGCGATTTATAATCATGTATACATGCGTTATATTTGTACGGATGCACGCCAAGAGTTAGCGGTATCATTGTGGAAGACATTCACAAATGTGCGCTCTCCCCGCCGTTGGTATGCAAGCAAGTAAAAACTAAGCAGTTCCCGCACCACGGCCAACACTGCGATTATTAAGGCCGCATCAATTCCCCGACACAAGCCCACCTACAGCCGTTGTCCGGATTCAATGCGCCGTTGGTAGAGCCGGGCTTCAATCCGTACTGCGCAGGGGTGCAGCCCACGCGCAGGGGTCGAGGTCCCCCGCGCACCTCCCCCCCTCCCCCCGGGTTCCATATGGTCACCTGCTAGGGCTCGTCCAGGGTATGTGGTAGGGCTGGCCATCAACACGCTCTCCATATTATTCCGCTATTAGGCTGCGCCTATAATAAGGGCCCTACGCTAGGAAAATCCGCCCGCGCGGGGCGATTACATCGCCGTTTTATCGGCATGCGAGTCGCGTGGTATAAGCCACAGTATTAGGGTTTGCAGGGAAACCTAAACATATTTGCATCAACCCCCCCCCCCCCCCCCCCCCCAATGTTACATGTCCACCGAAGGGCCCGGCGGGACTCGAACTTGGCGCAAAGCGGAATCACGAGCGTAACATGCAGGCCCCCCTCCGCCACCTATCACATCTCAAGCCGTTGATGACCATTCGAAGTTACTTATATCATATAAATGCGTCTGTAAGGATATGGACCACACAAATCCCCATGTGGGTACCCAGTGCCTGGTGCGTTTTGCGCGGTATCCTTACAGTTGGTGCTTCTACGCACGCATTGGATCCGGGTTCCATCCCGCGGAGAAACATATAATATAATATGATATCCCTCAATGTTGGACGACCCGGCCAATGCGGATAGCCACCGAATCCAAGCCGAAACGTTGCTAGAGAAGGTCCTCCATCCTTTGGGGGGGGGGGGGGGGGGGGTGGAGTGTAAGGATATGTACCACACAAATCCCCTTGTGGGTACCCAGTGCCTGGTGCGTTTTGCGCGGTATCCTTACAGTTGGTGCTTCTACGCACGCATTGGATCCGGGTTCGATCCCGCGGAGAAACACATAATATGATATGATATCCCGCAATGTTGGACGACCCGGCCAATGCGGATAGCCACCGAATCCAAGCCGAAACGTTGCTAGAGAAGGTCCTCCATCCTTTGGGGGGGGGGGGGGGGGGGTGGAGTGTAAGGATATGTACCACACAAATCCCCTTGTGGGTACCCAGTGCCTGGTGCGTTTTGCGCGGTATCCTTACAGTTGGTGCTTCTACGCACGCATTGGATCCGGGTTCGATCCCGCGGAGAAACACATAATATGATATGATATCCCGCAATGTTGGACGACCCGGCCAATGCGGATCGCCACCGAATCCAAGCCGGAACGTTGTTGGAGGAGGTCCTCCATCCTATGGGGGGGGGGGGGGGGGGGGGGGGTGGAGTGTAAGGATATGTACCACACAAATCCCCTTGTGGGTACCCAGTGCCTGGTGCGTTTTGCGCGGTATCCTTACAGCGTCATTGTACCACTCGACGGTCGGCGGCGCCGGTGCTGACGTGGCGATACGGACATATACGTACATGGCGGGACGAGGGCGGGGAGTGCATATAAAATATATGCCGCGTGTAACTATGACTATATAGCGACTATTATCATATGTAATAATGTATGGCGGTAACACTACACATAATCACGTACAGGTAACAAATATCATAGTAGTCTACATTTAAGTATATATATGCATACATGTTATTTAAGTCGCATAGAATAACATTGTATCATTGATGGCACATCATGTGTGACCGTATTTCTCTCGGAGGTTTCATGGCATCGACTTGCCGCAGAGATGAGCGTTCACTTGCCATCCGGTGTGCAGTGAGCTCCGCAATAAATTAAGGATGACCCGGAGAAGATCGTGGACCAGACACTGTGCGCCGTGACATGCAGGAGGACCTCGTCAAGATGCGGTAGGCTACATCCCAGGTGGGCAGATTCCCCGGCAGCCACAGTGCGTCACCGGGCCATGTTTGCTCCCGCGGCATGGCATTGCCCGCCATCATGCCTCACTCGTCACCCGACGCCCTGCGTCTCCGCGCGCGCATGTCATCGCAGAAGCAGTTGGTAATGAAGCGGCAGCAGTCCAAGGCGGCCGCGGTTCCCCCCCCCCCCCCCCCCCACACACACTTTATCCACTCTCAGTTGGGGTAAACCCATAGTGCCGGGTGGTAAACTTCTCCACAACATACACCGCGCGTGACCCCCCCCCCCCCCCCCCATGCGATTATATGCGCTCGTCCCCGGCTCGTCGCAGCAAATTCCTTGTCGTCCTCGTCTATTGCTATTGCTACGGGTACTAATACTACTACTGATGTTGCTGCTGCTACTGCTACTACTACTGATGTTACGAGTGTTACTAAGTACATAAAAATACTACTACTTGTGCTACTACAAATACTGCCGCATCGTGACATATATAACTAAGTCGAGCACACGGCGGGGGCTGTTGCAGCGGGTCTCGGCTTGCGTGCATGGTACCCTAGGCGGCATTCTCTCTGCCGGTGTGCAGATGGCCAAGTCTGATGCGTGTGCTCGTGCCCACTCTGCGTCTTCTCATGTTACTGCTTCCACCCCGCAGTCGTTGTAGAGGACCTTTCTGATTGCCTTTTATTTTGGTGATTTCCGATATCGCCTTCTGCTGCTAGCTCATGTAATTATATATATATATAACTAAGATATTAGGATGGAACTTCGGCAATTAGCAGAATAGAAAAGAAAAAAGTAGAAAACTTGCCGATGATTCGTTTTTTTTGAAAGAAATATGAGGCGAACTACATGTTTATTTCAGTCGTATTGCGAATCGATTTCGGAAAGCACAGAGTACATTTCCTCATTGTGTAATGTCCATTTTTAGGAAAGATTTACGTACATTGCTTGAAATTAGATAGCATTACATGAATGCAGACCGACGTACCACGCGATAAGGTGAGGTCAACATTTTCTATGCGTACCGGGTGGCCCGTAGTCTTTCATGGTACCGATAGTATTAGCAAATTACCTTATTCCGGTATACGGTGTGTTACCCAGGGGAAATTGCAAACCGCGGTGAAAATCTGACTTCTTCAAGAGAACATGGGCAAATCCGGGTTTTGCAGAACATGATGCAATGATAAATAGCAAAAGATGGTGTTCCCGACTTTTTCACTTTCGGAAATTTGCAAAATTGAGTGCGATCGACCCCCCTTTCGAATCTTGCCCCCTTGTTAAGCATCATTTGTAGATTCGCCCATTATCAGCCCTCGCCTTCGTTTTCGGCCGCTCCCTTCCATGTGCCATACGCGAACATGACATAATGCATGGAGGCAGCCCTTAGTGGCGTTTGTTGTGCTCTCGTAAAAGCCATACGTGTGCGTGTCATTGTTCAGGGTTAGTAATGAATTTGATTACCCTATGTCACGAGGGCGCAGATTTTTATATAGCACGTATATACGTTCTATGTGTACGGCTGCACGCCAAGAAATAGCTCTACTATCGCGGAACACATTCACAAAGGCGCGCTCTCCCCGCCGTCGGCATGCAAGCAAGTGAGCAGCTCCCGCGTAATGCCATATACTTAGTATAAAGTGGCCAATACTGCAAGTAAGGCATGCTTTAAAACCAACCCACCTACAACCGTTGTCCGCATTCAATGCGCCCTTGGTAAAGCCGGGCTTCAGCCCGTACTATGCACTCAGAAGTGCAACCCCCGAGTCAGCGGGTGGGTCCATATGGTCACCTGCTAGGGCATCGTCTAGGGTATGTGGTCGGGCTGGCCATTCATACGCTCCCATATCTTGCCATTGGGCTGTGCCTAGCGGGCCCCTACGCTGGGAATTTCCGCCCGGGCGGGGCGAGTACATCGCCTTGTTGTCGGGGTGCGGGTCGCGCGGTAAGCCACTGGATTGGGGTTTATTGTAGGAGAACCTAAAAATACTTCCATCCCCCCCCCCCCCCCCCCCCCTCCTTTCACGATTACATTTAATCAGTTCGTTATCATGGAACTTTGATTCGCAATACTATCATCAATATATCATACTAATATCAATGGCAGGAGAATGATTATGACTGTCCACGTGGAGAATTGCAGAAAGAACATAATTGGAAAACGCTAGAAGGGTGGCAAAACACTCGGCCATGGCAGGCACCGCCATAAACATGTCTGCCACCTCTGCGCTTGCAAATGATACTGATGTGTGTCAAATAATTCTTGATCGCCTTTTGCAGCTAGCTCATGTAACTATATACTGATGTGTGTCGCGAACTACTGGTAAGGTAGTAGCGCAGCTGCTGTAGTTATTCTGATGATCTTGCTGAAATTGATGCTCCTGCTACTCTGCTAGCGCGCCGATGAATGCCACGAGCACGAGTACCCGTAGCATAAATATAAATGTATGATGTGCTCCTATCTACAGGCGGTAAGGATTACAGGATGCTTATCATTCGCATGTCCGCTACTGCTGCTTATTTATTATTGGATCAGATCACACGCTCGGAACACGCTCGGAGTATAGGTACCGGGTACATGTACAATCTGCTGCGCTGCCGCTCGCTCGCGCCGCGAGCTTCTCGCTACTTTGCAGACAATACACCGGCTGTAGTGTACGACCACGCTGCGACTTAGGGGGCAATCCTCCCCCGCGGGAATCTCCGAGGAGAAAGCTGAAGCTCAAAAGCTGACCGTATGCTTGGAGTTACCAAATAACAATGAGGGTGCTGTGTGATTTCAGACTGTCTCCATACTCGTACCGAGTACCACGTTGGAAATTCCGTCACTGGCCTCCAATTAGTCTTGCGAAATGCTTCGGCAATTTGCTTGATGAGTATAACGGAGCGTCGCCTACCCAGGGCTTCCCGTAACTGGATTGCTGCCTAAACGGCCGTCGTAGAGACGCTGCAAGGGTTTCACTGGTGCCAGTCCTGTCCCGGGGGCGGAAAACAAAACCACTACTACTACTCTGCTGCGCTACGTATTCTATTATGGATCTGCCGATACCCCGGGAGTCTCTGGGCTACCCTGTACTCAAGCGTAGCAACCGCGAGTGAACGATTCGACGGGCACGCCATTGTGAACTTCATCGGTCACAGCTGTGCGACGCCACGATAAGCTAGTGACATCAGACTACAGGACAAAAAGCATGTCGTTGCTGGATTCACTTATCAGTGGAGAAGCAAGTACGTGCACACCCTACTACATATTGCCGCGGACGACGACCGATGTTTTAGTCTGCCAGCGCATCGCTTTTTCCGGGACTTGTCTTCGAGTATAGCCGGCATCATTGTGGCTACATACTCATTCCCTCGTGCCAGACACAACAGGTCCTGCGGCTTGATGTTGCCTTATATCGATAGCGACTGCTTTAATTAGTCGAGGTTGCGTAGACAGTAAGCGCACCTCGCTCGGCAAGTCGGCAATACCCACTGTGGGGTTGCTATGCTCATATGCTCGATGTACGGATAGCGCTTGACAGCGCTAATAGCGGAAAGCTCGGACCCTTGCCTTAAAGTGCTTCATAGTATTGCAAGCGTCATCCTGATTCCAATGTATGCTACTGATCAGATCTAAATGAGTATCACAACTTGTCACTAAGGCTCGTCCCGTTCAATGCAGCTGGGCTTGATGGCGGCAGTGGCCTGGGCGATCTGCCACTTGATATTCATGCCGATGACCAGAATGGTAGGTAAAAAAGTGAAGCAGGTATCTGTGCATGAGCACAAGTCTCAAAACTGACCGTCATCAATTCATTGATGGCGCTGATTCATGCATGTCACAACTCTTGCTGGTATCACATGGCTATAGCGTTGTCTCATTTTTGCTGTGGGAGACAAGCAGGGGATTGTAAAATGTGGTGCACATTTCTACAAATTGTAGTTTCTATACTAAATCAGGGGGCTTAGCAGTACCCCTAATTGGGATTTGGTGATGCTTGTAAACCACCTACAGCTCCATGTAAGGTCATACTCTCTCTCTCTCTCTCTCTCTCTCTCTCTATCACACACACACACACACACACACACACACACACTCTCTCTCTCTCTCTCTCTCTTTCTCCTGAATCAGCCAGAGATACTTCATGCATACAATGTTTGGCTGGCCATTCCACCTACAGGCCTACTTTGTTCGCCATTATTTCATGATTGGCTAGAGTGTCTTGATGTTCGATTGTTCGCAAAAACCATGAATCGCTAAAAAATGGCTGGAATGGATGAATATCAAGCAAAGTCTAAGATATCCATGCATGGCCAGACAGATTTCTATATAGCTCAGTGTCATGGTGTCTGTTATTTGCTGCTAGATCTTTGGTGTTGTATAAAGTGTTCTGTGTGCAATAGGTGATGAGTGCAGTGGGAGTGACGAGGAATTCTTCAAACAGTTTGGAATTCCGGACGACGACTTGGATAAGCCTCCAGAGGCAAGGAATGCTTCTCAGCAGCAGCACACCCAACCGTCTGCACAATATGTTGCAACCGACAACAATGCACAAGGGTAATGCTGCACAGCCTTTAGTGTCCAGTAGCATGAACGTTTCTGCAGATTACCTCTCACTGATAACTGTGCTTAAGATATCCTTGACACCAGAGTATGTAAACGTTCAACAAATCACTGACCTTGCCTTCCTCGGATGAAACTTACGTTGAGAGTGATGTTGAGAGCTTTGGAGAGTTTATACTTGGTAGCTACATCAGCATGTGAGTCTAAGCCTTATGCATACAGTAGCCAATACCTCATTTGAGCTATTTGGAGTCTGAATCTGTCATTGTATTAGAAGCCGCCATCAAGCTCGCCCTGTGTCTGCAAATGCGGCCGAGTATCCACGGGTTTAGCAATTTCTCTGGCTGACTCATTCAGACTCGGTAAGGACTAATGACATAGAATACGCTCACTCAGTCTTTTGCATGGAATCAGTGCTTATGGACGAGCTGATTGTAGCTCAAAATTCGGATGGCTGACTTTTCACTGAGATCTTGTTTCGCATAATGTCCATACCATTCATCTTCATGATTCTTCTTCCAGTCTACTGAGTGATGCTTGTACGCATGCCGGCACTTCCCCAGCTTGTCTGCAGACCAGAAGGGGGACTCTGCAACAGCAGATACATGTCTAAACAGTGAGAACACCGCGCGAGCTCAGGATGGTGCAGGAGCTGGTAATCAAGACGAGACTCAAGCGTCTGAAGAAGCCGATCCTCATGACAATCAAGCAGCTGCAGGCTCGAATGTGTGCCAATACGGAGGTGATGAGAACTTGTCGCCAGGAAGGTAAACTAGCTTCCTGATCATGGCGACATTAATACACATGCATGTCATAGGGGTCTGAAACATTATATATTACAATTATTTCTTTATCAAAAGCTGTCACAAACGCGAACTTATCTAGCTGCTGTATCATAACCACGTGTGCTGGGCAGAATGGAGCCAGCACCTACGCAGCCCAGAATTGATAGCCATGTGGAGGATGAAATGATGACCGAGCACGATACTGATGGAGTCCTGGAGACTGGCCGACTTCCAGATACATCCCAGAATCATCATGGCGATCATGATGAGGAAATTGCAGAGCATGCGCCCAAAATGGCAACCCAAGCTGTGGCTCCTGTGCAGGCTGACGACAATGGCTACCTTGGACCTGACCTGAGCACTTGTGCTGGGAAACGGCATCAGGAGGTGTATGGTCAGCAGAGAGCCGAGCCTGGGACTGAGGTGAGGGAGTGACAGTACTTTCCAGTTTCTCGGAATGACATCACAGTGACTGAGATTGTAATAAATTGACAGGATGATGAGGCAATGGACACGCCGTCTGGACGCCAGTACCAACATGGCGAGCAGGCAACGCATGGACAAGTGGATTTGCCAATGGCGGGTATGCTGCTGCACTATGCACTTTGCAGGCGCCTGTCATGATTTCCACCATGGCATCAGTGGCATTGCATTAATGTGTGATTTGCTGCCTTTTGCCACCGTGATTATTCTATGTGCATATCAGATCAAGACCTGAGCACCGGGAAGCTGCTTTGTCCTCCCAGCGGGAATGCATCCTGCTCGCATGATGGCCATGTACAAACCAGGGTCATCTCAGACATTTCTGCCTGTGAAGGCGACATTGGTCATCAGCTGGATTCAGGTCACACGGCCGACACAAGGGATCCCCAGTGCTCAACTGACGGCGGCGATGCTCCCTGTCCAACAACCACTGATCAAAACTCGCCTGCAGCCCATGAACCTAGGTATCCACTTGATCCTCAAGAGAACAATGCAACCTTGGCTCTTCGTGTATCCATGGAAGGCTGCTTTGTTGGGGACGACTCTCGAATGAATGAACAGCAGGTGCGTTTCCCCTGCTGGATGGGATACCAAACCTTGCCGTTTAGCCCAGTTGGTGATATATGTCTCCGCTCTGCAGCCCCACATTGGCCGTAGTAGGTCCAGGCCGGCTACTGGTGTTCATTCAATGCGGAGCATTCGAATGGACGACATCCAGCAGCACCTTGCCTCAGTGTCACGCAGTATTCAAAGAAGTGTTGGGAAATACATTATACATGATATTGGCTATATATGAGCAATGGGTGTCCAGACACACGACTCAGCCGTGGATGTACCGAGAGGCGTAGCCAAGCTGACATACATGTGGATAACTGACCACACCAGATGCTCTATAGGTGCTGCAGAGGCAATTCAATACAAAGCACATCAGCGACTTTGAGATGGTCTAACATATTGCGGCCATGTGCTGTTTGCAGCAGGATGACGAGATCAGTCATGAGGGCATGCAACCCCCGGAACCACCTGCATCAGTTCCCACATGCTCGGCAAATTCTGACATCCATGGCGCTACCGTCAACCATGATACATCAGCAGTAGCTTCTGGTGGCTGCTACGATCTTCACGCTGAAACCCCACTGCCAGGTACCTGCAGCCCACTGTTGTGCACCATCTGCAGTATACATTTAGCATGGCAAATTTGCCTCACTGCACATCAGTCAGACTTCATGACATGATAGATGTGATTCCACAACTTAATTTGTCCTATCATGTTTTTCACAGTACAGCTTCCAAGCACCATTTCAGAGGAACGAGAGCAGTTGCCAAGAAGCACAGTGTTGTCATAAAGGTTTAGGGTTTGACGCTAGATAACAAGTTCTTTCATGTTGCTGCTGTGCCGTATTTTGATGCAGCGCCGGCAGAGCCGATTCCTCAACCAACAGGTATGCCTGCAGCACTTTCACCTGGCGCATCTCGCACGTTGCAAGGAGAGGCAGCAAGACCTGAAGACGGGGCTGCTCCATGTCCGCCCGATGATGCGGGAAATCGGCTCCGGCCAACTCCGTCTGATCAGCCACAAGAGACTGAACCAGTCCCTGCTGGCAGTGCAAGCAGCGGAGGTACGCAATGCTCCGAGGGGTGCTGGCAGCATTCCAAGCTGAGCCCAAATTGATTAGCAAAGAGCCTTAAATGGTCCTGCGATTTGACGACCTGCCTGTGTACTCAACTTTGCGCAGGTTTTGTGTATGACCTTACCCCTGACATGGCCACAAATTCAGTGCGTCCGAGCCAGTTCGGAGTCATTGGAACCCTCCAGCAGCTGGTTGGCACCAGTAGGAGTATGCCTACTGAGTTGACATCAGCCCACAGCGAGATGAACCAAGCTGAATCCGACAACAATATAATGAATCATGCTGCTATGTTGGCTCATCACAGCAAGTTCAAGTCGCACAAAGCTAGCAAGCCCTTTGTTTCGCCCTCCGTTACTCTGGCAATGCGAAAGTTGCGCCGAGCTCCTGATCGTGCAACTTCCACGACAGACGACGCAGCGACACAGCGAAGCCTGAGCTCGGCTCCGCGAATGCCAGGCAGGGGGCGAGCGCTTTTACCACCAGCGCCTAGGCCCGCTACTTCGGTCCCTGTACGCAAGGAAATTAATCGAGTTAGATCAACACCGGTCTCCATGAGCGCACCCTACAGAGGAGTGCCTCCCCCAAGTCTAAAAGAATCCCGTCCATCTCCTGCTCAGGTAGCTGGGCCGCTAGACAATTCATTCAATCAATCCTAGTGAATCTCAACGAGAACCACAGTGCAGGCACTATGTGTTCAGATAGTAGTTGCTCGATATTCGATGGTGCAATTCCATCTGAGTGTTGCTGTGCTCTTTGCGAATCTGCAGGAACTCCGTTTGGAGGAGGCCCCAGCACAGGACCCAAATGAAGAGGGCCTGCGCCTACAGGGTCAAGTTGGGCGGGTGCAGCAGGACCAGGCCTTGCATCATACCACCATCCAAGCAGATCAAGTCGTTAAAATTTCTCAGGAGCGTCCAGATAGGCAATCCCATGAGGGGCAGCCAACAGCAGTCCAAGGCCCAGCGGCCAATCTGTCCGGCACATCCCAGCCAACTCTGGCGAGTGAACAGAATCAAACTCGTCGTGGTGATTCCGTTGGTATCTATCGCAGTGATGGCAGCAGCCTGCCGTCCAGCCACCAGGGGCATTGCCTGCAGCAAGGCCTCGACAAATCGAATGAACACACTGACCTCAACATGCAGCAGCCCATGAGTGCTAGGGAGCCATGTGTACAAGTGCGGCCCGCGGAAGGTGCTGGAACACTCACTGACAATGCTGGCCCCGGCTCAAGTGAACTGTGGAGACCGTACTGGCAACTTGACTGATGCAGTGGCTGCATCTGAGGAAAATCTACTCGACCTGGGCATTGACGAAAACACAAACACCGATAGCGTGCACGCTGGAACACTGGCCAATGTTCCAGGGGCAACGTCGGATCCTCAGCGTGCACAGCAGCTGCCTAGGATCCAGATGGCGGCTGGAGATAGCAATGTCTCTACTTTCGAAGATACCAAGAGAAAGCTTGGTGGGTCATACAGCAAAATCCTCTGTGATCCATATCCAGGCAATGCAAACCTGACATTTCTGCTGTCACCGAGGTCCTCGGAGGTTGCGGAATGACAGTGCG
This sequence comes from Tetraselmis striata, assembly GCA_006384855.1. NCBI lineage: Eukaryota > Viridiplantae > Chlorophyta > Chlorodendrophyceae > Chlorodendrales > Chlorodendraceae > Tetraselmis > Tetraselmis striata. Next base: position 65,808 of record VCJN01001409.1, read on the forward strand.
CATGATCCTGACAGCACTTATTGTCTTACAGATGAAATGCTCAGTGAGTGCTGGGAGCTGCGCGACAAGGCCCTGAAGACCAGAGCTTCCTTGGCAATCACGCTGTGCAAGCAAGCAAGGGCCTTCAACCCCATTGTCGTCCAAAGGCTGCAGGGATACAACTCTGGGCAAAGCAATGTCCATGACGGTCTGACAGAGCTATGAGAGAGCGGCCCAAGGCAAGGTGTACTGCAAACCACATGATCTAGTGTGAGTCTACACATCATGCTGCAAATATGTCCCATCTCGAAATTACATTCGGGCTGAGGTAGTGAAAGTTCTTGACTGCATTATGTGATACAGCGCAATCAATAGCACATGCTGCTGCAAATCCGCAGGCGTCTTGCGTCCCGATACCTGAAATAGGAAGCCTCTATTCAATGCGTGCAATGTGTACATACAATGTAAATGTCAAACATGAATATGTACAATGATGTCTAAATCGAAACTTTCAATATACTACCATCATAAATGATGTCAGCTCATCAGCGCAAGCAGCGCCATGACACTGGCGAGAATCTTGAGTAGGTGGTTGCACAAAGACGCAGCTCCATGGCCCTTTGATACGAAGTTTGCCGAGCCCTTTGGAAGCGAAGCATTCACATTGCATCGACACGATGCACTGATGTTGTATGTCCAGGTGTATGCTGAACTGGCGCTGCCAACATGGCCGAGGAACCCAGCATCATCGCACGAAACGCCCATTGCCGCAGAAGCATTGAAAAAGCTCTGGAGCGATGCAGCCATCAGCGGTATTGCGCTAGAGCGGAATTCAGCAAGGACATTCCTCATCTGGGGGGAGACCAGGTGTACCTGGAAATCGGCCACCTTTGCATCCAGTGTCTGCCCACTCACAGTGGCCCAATGGTGCTCCGATGACAAGCTTCATGCATGTGCTTGAGGTGTTCAAAAGTGAGAGGAGTCTGGATGAGCATGCTGAGTTGAGATCCGTGTCAGGACCCCCAATGAAGGAGATAACAGGAGGGAGACGCTCATGGGAGGTTTGGACATCTTTGAGCGCCGGCAGTACAGGCGGATCTGTGTACGTGCCCGGCGACAGCAGCAGAAGCCCTGCTACATCAAGCGACCTGTTCGCATCTGAAGATAGTGCCACCATTGCCAGCATGGAGGCGCCGCCACCGAAGGAGTGCCCAGCAAGTACTACTCGGCCTGACAAGCAGGTCTTGGTAGCATCGCTGCCCACGGTCAAGTGCTCAGCGAGGTGAAGTTGATCAAGCGCTGCCGACTGGGCCAGAGTATCTTCATCGCTGTTCTCCCATGTGGAGTCCGGATCTTCACAAGAGTTTGGCAATGGATATGATTGGGATTCATTTGCGGGCGGTGGAGGCGCCGCAGCAAAGGCCAAGAGCTCTGGCGGTGGCACCTGCATGACAGCAAGACATTTGCAAGCTGCCAGTCAATCATATCATGTGATGCCTGTGACAACGGCACCTCTGCAGCATATCCCAGGTATCCATAGTGGTGGCAATAGAAGCAACCGAAGGATCTTGACTGTGCTGTTGGCGCTGTGGGTCGCAAATGCGCATGTCGAGGCTGCCAAATCATAGATGGAATCATATCCAGGTGCGCTCAAGACTGTGTACACTACCTGCAACGCAACAGCGAATCCATGCTTTGGCAGCTCGTCGCAAATCCAGCTGTAGTCTTCATGGGTAAGCCCTGCCCCTGCTGCAAATACAATCAGCCCTGGGAGAGGAGCCGACTCTTGCAGCTGCGGCATACATAGTCGGGCCTGTACACTCCGATTTCCCCGCGAGGGATCACTCAACACGATATCTTGGTCCTGTGTGCAGGAGGCCTGCGCAGACAGGTCGGTTCGCTGTTCCCGGACGGAATCGGCGACACAACACAAGCCGACCAGCAGCAACGTGAGCAATCGACTCACGATCATGTCGAGCCACTCGTCGTTGCACACGATGTCAGGCTGTCTGGTTTATCTTGCTAATTTCAGCTGCGACAGTGTAGCAAGTATGATCGTTTATCTTCGCCCCAAGCGGCTGCGGACTTCTATGCTTGGCCGCCGACTGATTGCGAGTAAAATACTGATGGCGGAGCGGCGCGAATATATAATTACATGAGCTAGCAGCAGAAGGCGATATCGGAAATCACCAAAATAAAAGGCAATCAGAAAGGTCCGAATATGAACCGCGGCGAGAGACCTCACACTGTACGCAAATAACATAATCGCAACTACGGGTACCTACTGCTCGTACGTGGGTCTCCTCCGGTCGTCCGGCATGCTCATATACAGTAGATAGATTACTATCTATTTACATATATATGTGTGATACATTCATATATGTATGAATATTAGTCCGTGGCGCGTCGGTACTATTACGGGTACTAGCTAAATGTGGATTAATAAACTAAAGTTACCTGTACGGGTACTGCCAACAGACGGTGGTGACCTGCGCGGCATTGTTTTTTGTTTTCCCGCCCCCGGGCAGGACTGGCAGTGAAACCCTTGCAGCGTCTCTACGACGGCCGTTTAGGCAGCATTCCAGTTACGGGAAGCCCTGGGTAGGCGACGCTCCGTTATAGCCATCAAGCAAATTGCCGAAGGATTCTGCAAGACTAATTAGAGGCTAAGGACAGAATTTCACTGTTGGATCACCGCGGCATTGTCAGCAGTCCTGCATGCGCGCGCTGCTTGCTGCTCGAGTCCCGATTGACAACATTGTGCTGTTGCATGCTGACCTGGCCCGACCTCTCCCCATCGTTACAACGATCTTGGCCACTGGGGTGAGATTTGACGGCCACGATCTGGGACAACTAGAATTTATCGGTACACTAAAGATTCTTCAAGAACGCGCGCCAGCCACTCAGTTCCGACAACCACACTGTACGTCACCGCTCGCGCTGTTCTCGTATATATCAGCGGCGCTCAAAACGCGCGAACATACCAGCAACCGGCTGCCCGGCGGCATCACGAAGTCTCGACGGCTTCTGGCGGGACGGCAGCTCGCCTGCAGAAGGACCATTCGTGCCCAGCCCTCGGTGCCCTGTGGCTAGTCAGCACAGCTCGATCCGAAACTGTGTCTGATCTTGACGCCAGGCTTTCCTGCCTACCTCTCCCAAGCAGAATGATGTCTGCGACGATGTCTGCCATGCCACTACGCGCGGCGCTCCGCCCAGCGGCAGTCCCGCAACGCACCGCTCGCGCGCCCCTCACTCTCGCCCCGCGCCCGCGCCCCACCCCGTGCGGCCTAGCCCCGCACCGCTTCTCCCTTGTGCCGGTGCGTGCTGCTGCCGAGGCCGAAGTGGCCGACACTGGTGCGAAGAAGGCTACGACGGACGGAGAAGTGGCCGAAGGTTCCATCTCACTGGCGTTCAAACGCGTGCTGGTGGTCGTTGCGCAGTTCCTTATCGGCCTGCTGCCTGGGCGAATGGGCCTCACGTGGCTGGCAGGTCTGCTGCCCTCCAGCGTGAAGTCTGTCTTCATGGACCTGGTAGACATGTACACGGACCAGATGGAGAAGGCTGTGGGGGACCGCCGCAAAGCGGAAGAGGTCACCTATGGCGTGTTCCGCCTGATGTGCAAGGCCTATGCAGAGCAGCTGTTTCTGCCGTACAATTTTCCCTCCTACCACCGCGCCATCCGTAGCCCCACCGATTACTACAAGATGGGCCAGCAATACATAGGCTGTATGATCGACTTCAGCCGTTCGATCCTGATGTATCCTGACAGGTGTGTGTGTGTGTGTGTGCCTCTGCTCCTCAAAAGTTTCTCTTGCAGTTGTGGCTACTGTGCCCCTGGGCGCAGGGCGCTGAGCTGCATGCTGAATCTACCTGCAGGTGGGCCAAGATCAAGGCTGATCTTGATAAGGGCGAAAACGTCATCCTTCTGACCAACCACCAGTCGGAGGGTGATGCGGCCTTCATCCCCCTCTTGACTGAGATCTCCCACCCTGGCCTGGGTGAGCAGGTGCGCACATGTCGGCTGCGTCCCCTTTGCACACGTTCCCCGTGATCTGCTGCGCAAAAGAGCAAAGTCAGGATGGAGTGTAGAATCCCAAGGCTGCTGATGCCAATGGGATTGTATGTGGCGTGGCGTGTGATGGCTTGTTCCTGGTGCATCAGGTTACCTACATCGCTGGTGACCGCGTGGTGAGCGACAAGCTGTGCAAGGTGAGGTCTATGCGAAGTTCTAACAATCGCATGGCATGAATGTGGCTACAGCAGCCCAGCTACGAATTCAGCAGGCAGTCTGTCAGGTCTGAACACAACGCTCTCCTGCCAAATGTGTGCAGCCTTTCAGCATGGGACGGAACCTGCTGTGCGTAAACTCCAAGAAGTACATCATGAACGACCCCAGCACCCGCGCCGAGAAAATGCGCGCCAACGTCCGCACCCTCAAAGTGCGTCCTGTCCTGCCAGCCTGGGGCTTTTCAGTGCTGTGGTGTAACGACGGTCATGCAGCCCTGGGGCACATGCTGCCTTGTGCTTCTTGCCGCAGTCGCTCACATTGCCATTATGCACAGGAGATGGAGCGGCTGCTCAAGAAGGGCGGCATGCTGATCTGGATTGCGCCCAGCGGTGGCCGCGATAGGCGCAGCCCTGACGGCACCTTGCTCCCCGCCAAGTTTGACCCCGCTGCGGTAGGCACTCGCAGACCAACATTTGCGTGGGTGTGGGCTCGGGCGCAGCGACACCTGCGAGGCAGCGCTAGGTTCCCTGGGTACCGCGGAGTCGCATCACCCTCTCCACACTACTGAGACTTGCTTTCTCCCCAGCTTAAATTCTCTAGGTGGGGGAGGAGGGGAGGGGTTGCCTGCCTCACCCGGAGTGGTGGCGATGTCGCAGGTTGAGATGATGGCAAAGCTCGGCAGAAAGAAGGGTGTAAAACCAACGCACCTGTTGCCGATGGCCATGTCGACGTATGACATCATGCCGCCGCCGGAAACCACGCAGAAGGATCTGGGCGAGGAGCGCATCGTGAACTTCACTGGGGCAGGTGGGTCACTTATTCCCTCATGGCACCATATTTCCCAGCGGAAGATATCCTGGGAGAGGCCTTCATGTATGGCAGGAGGATAGGAGAGGGGGGGGCACGTCTGGCCCGAAGCGCTGGGTAGCTCAGCAGTTCCTACCAGGCCAGGCCCGGCGTCCGGCAAAGCGACTGAGTGAAGGAACATAACAAAGGAGAGGCCGCATGAGGGGGGGGGGGGGGGGGGGGCAACCAACCATGTGTGTTTATGATTACCAGAAATGCTGGCCCACAACAGAGCGACATCCACCCTTAGCCGCTTGTGGATGTCGCTCCCTCTCACTGGGGTCGCTTGCCTGCGTGTGATTCGGCATTCTCGCTTAAGGGTGCGCTTTGATTCGGTTCTAAATCGGCCTGGGGCGGAGGGGGCAGGTGCTGCAGCAGCGCGACCACGCCAGCGCCCCAATCGGTATCTCAAGCATCTGAACTTTTTGTGCACAGGTCTCAGCGTTGGAGAGGAGATTGATGTCAGTCAGGATGGGCCATGGGCTCAGGCATGCAGCCCTCTCGTTTCCTGCCCGTTGCCTAGCGCTCCTTTCACTTTCTGAGGCCATCATCTGAAGGCATCGTACTCTGAGATGGGTTGAATGGCTGAACGCAGCATGGGGGCTCATTTGAGACCCCTCTGCATATCTACGCACGTGGCCTCACTCCATTTCGCTGGTGCTTTGCCTTGCCACTGCAGGGGGTTGACCTCAGTGACAAAGCAGCATGCTCTGCGGCGCTGGCAGAGTACGTCTACTCGCAGGTCTGCGACCTCTACGCGCCTATTGTGTCCTGCAACGTCCCAGGGGGGCCGGTGGAGCCGCTCCCCGAGAACGCCATCAGGCCCCAAAAGCCTGACATCATCCCCTACTAAGCTGCCGATGGCGGGCACCTATTGAGCATGTCGAATGTTACCAGCATCCTTACTAGACGATATGTCACTGAGATGGGACCCCAAAGCACACTTGCCTCTGCCAGCAATGTCTTATCTCAAGTCAGCCAGTGTTTGTGTCTGGCGGCGGCGTACAAGTGTTTGGCGCAGAGGGAGGTTGTGGGCAATTGGTGATGGCGGCATGGATTAAACAATTTTCTTGAGACAGTGTAATGTACACCTTAACTAACCTACTGCTGCTGCGGCACTCTCTCTCCCTGGCACATTGCACCAAGGCAAGAGGGAGCGGCTACAAGCACAGGCCAGGCGACTTGTTTCACTGTGGGCTTGAATGGGGTGGAGGGTGACACGGCTTGAAGTGGCGTGCCGGTGATGGGAGGCATTGCTGCCATTCTTGACCCTGCACGGCTCGTCAGTGCCAGCATAGAAATCAGATACGGGCTTGTTCAGGTTGGAATGGAGGGCACCAGGTAGCGCTTGTTGCGCCCTGCGACGTGGCACAGAGGGCAGAGCAAGATTTAATTGGGCTGTTGTCACGTGATTATACGCTGGAGTACCTAGGTGTAGGGGGGGGGGGGATGAGGTAACTGCCGCCAGGCAGTGCTGAGCCTTGCGGGGGGGGGGGGGGGGGGGGGGGGGGAAGACTGGGGAGAGCGCACACACCTTCAGCAGCTGCCTCAGCTGGGGGCGGGGGAATCTGGGGATCTCCACGCTTCGCCCCGATCATGGAACGCCCCGAAGTATTGGCGGGAACGCTGCCCTTGGTCAGTGTCGGAGGGCCCTGCAGGGTCAGCATCGACGGACACTCAAGTGTGGTATTGCGACTCGCATATAAAGAACTAGGTAGGAGGGTATGTACGTACGGTTTTGAACCCTAAAATTCTCCATAATACGCTAGACACACGGGGCATCCTGACGTAAAGGTAGTACTCAGCGGTGTGACGCAGAGAATTGCCCATCTTCATCCCTCAATCTTTGGCCAAAGTCAAGACGTGACAGACAACGTCCTCAGCTTGTTTCTGGACGGCTGTGATTGCGGATCCAAGCTCCTCTAGCTTGGATGCAATTCTCAATTGATTGGTATATCATCGGTGGTATGTTTGATGTCATACAAAGACCGATACGGATTGATTTGAGAAAACTGTACGAGTTCACGAGTATGGCCGCACATCTGCGCGAGTGACAGCGTTGATATCACGACCATAATAAGATGATTCCATATGAAATGACATGTGAAAGCCCCACTTGAAGCTGGAACTAAAATACACAGCCCATGGTTATATTCTTCCAAAAAAGAGCGACCCGCAATAAAAAAGATAAATCATGGTCCAAGCTTAGGGGATGAATAAACCTGAAACCTTTGTGCAAAAATACTACTACACTGCATACATGCCACGAAAATTTTCAGTATTTTTCGGTTTATATCCGAGCAGTTTTACCCTATCTATTGTAAATCCCGCACTAAAACAGCTAAAAATGTGCGCTTGAGAACCAGGGCAGTGACATACTGTATGAAGGGAGGCGCAATATGCAGGATGCAAAACAGGGGGAGAACGGGCGGGGAGGGGGGGGGGGGGGGGGGAGGACTGACCGGCGAAGGCTGGCGGAGTGGCCGGAACGCATTCTGGCGCTTGATGATGTGAGCCACAACAGCGACGCCCAGGCCCATGACCAACACGCAAGCGGCAGTCACGAGGCCGATGGCGACTTCAGAGCTGCTGCTTGAGGAGGGCGCCACCTCCATCTCGTCAATGTCCACTGTTTCCTGCAGCGCGCATGGCAACCCGTCTGGTCAAGAACTCGGCAAGACAGGGCTCCAGCGCTGCAATGCAACAAAGATTGTTTTTAGGCAAACAGAACTTAGCAGTACGGATTTCCGGCACCATACTGTAAGACCATTCTCGGGATTCCTGATTTCGGAACCAAACTATTCCGGGGTTAGGGCCCATGCACCCGGGCCCCTCCTCTTGCCGACGATGTACGAGTAGAGTATGCATATACAGGTAGCGACCTTACTCCTAGCCGGTATGTACATCCCGAGCGAGTGCGTGCCAACCTGGCGCAGGTCTTCGATTGTTTGTGGAAAAGAGTAGAACACGAGGTGACAGACACATATACGATAATACCCACCGGCGCCGGCGCACGAGATATACCACCACGCGGCCTGCCCGGCGGCTCGGCAAATGGAGCAAGCGGGCCGAAGGTGCTATAGAACGGCAGGTGCTTTCGGGCCACTTACCGTCATCCAGTCCATCAGGCCTCCCTTCCTAAGCACCTTGGTGCTCAGCGTTGAAGCCAACTGGGTCGGCACGCACAAGGCCCGGCCTGCGGGATTGTCCACGCACGTCAGCTCACGACAGTCACTCCATAACAAACTCAAGTGGTATGAGTAGCTCGACGACTGTATTCACTGGCCGTGAGGAAATTATATTATCGCAAATCAGCCCCATAAATTACTCGTCAAAATACTCGTCGCGTGTGAGGCATGCACCCATCACGGCGCTCGACCGGCAGAGCAGTATCGGCGAGTTCACTGAGGAGGTGGCGCAGACGGTTCGTGTTCGCAACGTCACAAGCCGCACCTTCGTCAGCATCATCGCCGATAGACATGAAGCCGTCGTCGCACCAGGAGCACACTGCACCCGCATACCCGGTGTGGCACAAGCACGAGCCTGGATAGGGACACATCGAACTGTCAGAATCGCAGGCGATGGCGTGAATCTGCGATCATATGTCTACATGATATGGGTGGCGGCAACAGCGGTATATGGAGTTTACGGCAAGCGCAGGGGGCTACCTGTTGCTGCAGTGCACACTCCATGGCCGCTGCAGTCGCACGGGATGTAGCCGCTCCACGAGCAGTCTGTCGGGCAGCTGCCTTCCCAGCCGTCACGGGTTTGCTCGCCGACCTCACACATGCCGTTGCCGCAGATGCCTGGCGGGGGGAGCACACGCCCAGTGTAAACAGCCTTACTCAATGTTACTCAATGTACTGTTAGCCCGCCATCAACGTATTGGCCTGCCCCTCTGGGTTGACAGAGACTTGGGTAGTCACAGGGTGGTAGCTGTGTGCACGGGGAGGGGACTGCTGTCACCTGCACGCTCCACAGAGGTAAGCTGCTCCAAGCCAGATGTCTCCTTCTGGAAGTTGGCAGTGCCCAAAGTGGTGGAGCTGCTGTCCGGCACAATCTGCAGCGATAGCCAAACAGAAGGGAAGGCACAAACGGCAACATAGGAACCACGATTATCTATGTCCCACATGTTGAAAGAGGACGATGTGTGATATGTGATACTGTTATGCCACCACCGCGTAGTAGTCCCCACAAACAAATGCATTACAATATAATGATAGCGCAAGAGTACCATCCCATATCAAAATTATAGCCACGTACTTTGTTGAAGATTTCAACAGTTGGTTAATATCCTTTCCACAGTGTACCGGACTATTTGTGTTGCTGGTTCAGTGTGCAACCATGCAGATTGACAGTACTCTGCGGAATGCACAGCCGACTGCCGTACCTTGTAGGTTACCTCCGCAGACACGGGGCCTTGGTACTCGCCCATGGAGCTCACCGTCAGGTTGTACACCGAGATGTCATTCAGCTCAAAGCCTGATCGGGGCAGCGCACACCACAACTCAGGGATTTGTTGTGCTGATGAGCATGCCAAGCGGCAGCAGCAATGCTGATCTTAGGCCTGTGGTTGTCGGATGCGTTGCTCATGGTGCTCCTGACCATGCTGACGGCAATGCTCACATTGTCTACCCTGTTTGATTTCAAATGCGAGCCATTGTGGATGCTGGATGTCATGCACATGCTGGGTGCCATGTCAATGCCGATGCAGGTAGTGGTCATGCTGGATTGCTCGCCATGCTGACGCAGCGTGAATCGACATTGGTGCATTGCTAGCATGGTGTTGTGAGGCAGATGGATGCAGAAATGCGAAGCAGCGGTCAGTAGCCAAGCTACAGCGCGCACCCAGGCTGCCGGCAGCGTCCACCAGGTCAAGCGGCAGCTGCGAGTGGATCTTGTTCTCCAGCTCCCCCATCGATGTGGCGGTCAGCATGTAGGTGGGAGCCTGCCAGGAATCAAATGCATGCCCTGCGACGTCAGCGAGTCCAAAGGATCCCAACAATGAGGCACCGCCTATTCCGAGAGGAGACACACTGCAGGATAAAGTGGAAGGCTTACCAGAGCGCATGACCCATTCCAGCCTCCGCATACGCCACACTCGTCGACCTAGGGTGGGCAGTGTCGGTTTAGAAGAGGCCCCATAGGAGGACAGAGGGCAAACATGGCAGAATGGTTTCGGAGCAGTCACAATTCAAAGCAACACATTTTTTCACCAATTCAAGCTACAAGATAACTGTTGAGAAGAATTTAACTGGAAATGTATGCATTTCCTCACATACTCGGCAAACTAGCACATGGACGCCACATATGCAGGACGGGGCGGTTTGCGCGCTCACCTGGCGCCCCCCAGAGCAGCAGACCCCATTGGCGTCAAGCTGCGTGGTGCAGCACTGGCCCAGAATGTCCACCGCGACGCTCGGTCCGCCGCACACACCTGAGAGAACCGCCACGGCACGCCCAGTGGGAGGACTCAGCGAGTTCCATTCGCCGCCAAGCAGTCGAGCAGTTTACTGCCCCTCTTCCATCCTAATCGCTGAAACATTTCCGCCATTCCACTACAATTGGGACTGCTTTTTCCTGACCTTTCCGTTCTCACAAAACATCCTGGAACTTTGACAGCAAAGTAATGCTCTATCCGAAACCAATGAAGACGCAGAAACTGCAGGCCACGTTACACAGGATACAGTATGGTTCACAATCTACACGACGTCGAGTGTGTCGTGCAAGCCTGCTCATGGTGCATAGGCCAGAAACGATTTGATGCGTATTTATGTACATACGATGTCGCACTATGTAATTTTGACTGGGACAGCCTTCAGATTATTCATGCTATGCGATTCATGCGGTTGCGTTGACTGATGGAATGCAATATCATCACATCCACAAAGTGTCATCTGAAACTAAATGCAGTTCTCAATCAGAACTTCAGCAGGTAGGTAGCCGGGTTGTCGGCAGCCGGGACACAATATCAGCTGACGACCATCGATTCAGCAGTCCAATATGTCATGCCTGCGTCAATGACTACCTAGTGTCAAGCAGTGCTAAGTCGCGGCGGCCTCAGTTTACTCGGTACTTCTAGTACTGCGGCGCAGTGGTGGGACGAAGAGCACCATTCTGTACGTTTTGGAAACCTCAGCGCACCGCAGTACAGCTTATTCCAAATACAACAACACTTTGCAAACCAAGTAAGATACGCGTAAAAGTACGGGCTAGCACAACCTTCGAATTACTACTGCATTTCAAGAATATGTGAAACCGCTTCTGTGCAGGAACGAACCCAGGGTTAGAAGGGCGGCGCGAAAAACTGAGCGACAAATTTGTACACTTTTCCACAAATAAATCCCTTCTGCGAGGACGCAGTGCGGAAGGGGGGGGTGGGGGGGGGGGGTCTCACCACACGCGTCAAGCTTGTCTGCAGAGCAGCATTTGCCATCCTTATCGACGGCTGAGCCCATGTCGCAGCAGGTGCCGTTGTGAGACACGACACCGCTGCCGCAGCAGCCGCTGACAGAGGGCAGGCTACGCCCTGGGCACGCGGTTGGCGAAGACACCGCCTGCACATTATCCAGCGCAGATCAGATCCACTCTACAGACCGAACCTTGCATCTTTTCTCCTGGCGGTTACTCATTGGCTGTCAACGCTGCGCTACGGCACTGGTGTGTACATGGTGTGATGCTGTGAGGTTACCGCAGCGGTTGCAGAAACGCCCTCCTCGACCAGCATGTTGCTGCCGCGTCTCCTGCACTTGCCGGGTTTGCAGAGCCCGTTGACGCCGCACTCCTCCAGTGAAGGGACGTGGTAATCATTGGGGTAGTCGTGGCATCCTTCCACCTGCCCCCGGAAAGCCACCGCAGCGATGATTGGCAAAGTTGCAAGAGTGTGGGCGCACACACGTGCACGCTGACACAGTCAACTGACAGCAAGGTGCACTCAGCTATGCCGGGAAAAACTGCTGCATAATAACATGACACGATTTTGGCGTCAGGAAAGTCAAAGCTGTGCCGGAATGGGTGCACTTAGCGCACGCCAGGTACGGGGCTCCCGGACACAGCAGTAGGTGGCGCGATGGGGCAAGTAGCTGGCTGACGCCAACTGGGCGCACCTTGCGGCAGTACCACTCCCGGCAGGTGCCATCGCTGTTGCGCTTGTTGCAGTCCGTCATGTGGTGGCACTTCCTGTAGCAGATGCCGCCAGTCCCGCGAAAGACCATGGCCTGGTACATGCCCTGGTACACAAACGAGGGCGGCTCGGGCTCGTAGCGCTTGCGAAGCTCAGCGGATACCTGTGCAAGACAATAGCAGCGAGGGAGTCAGGCCTCCAGTAGGCTCTGACCGCATGTCGCCGTGCGTGACATTACAGACAAATGGTATGCGGGAATGAGACACAGACTCGCTCGAAACATGGTATTGTTTCGACCATGAATAAGCTCGCTGTGGTAAGAACGACCGACAACGCAGACTTGCAGGGAGCGAGGTCGGCAAGGCAGAAAGCAGGGCAGTCGTGGGGTAGATCGCTATATTTGAGGCAGTGCGCAAATGGGACGGAACAGAGAAAAGTAGCAGAGAACAATAGGGTGTCTCACCCTTTGTCCTTTGGTGAACACAGAGCAGGCCTTGGAGCACTCAAACGGATCACACTCATACCCGCTGCCGCAGTCCGAGTCGCGGTAGCAGGTCAGCAGCTCGCGCAGCGTCTTGCGCTGGTACGACTTCCCGTTGCCATCATCGCTGCTTGCCTCCTCATCGTCATCCGAGCGGCTGTCATCAGAAGAGTCGTCATCGTCATCGCCGGAGGCCATGATGGCAACTCCCGCCAGGCTGCCCGTTTGCAGGGGCTCCTCGCCCTGCCCTACGGGCGGCGCCTGCCGCTTCAGAATGGGCGGCACCTTCTCCTCTGTGCCTGCCTCCGAGGCCAGCTCGTCACTGGCGCCTTCGCTTGCGTAGGCGTCGTCCTCGGATACATCGCTAAGCCCCAACTGCTCACTGACGTCCCCAACCAATTCCTGCGGGGTGGCGGCACCGTGGAGACTCTGGTGAGAGCCAGTGCAAAGGAGAGAGCTAAAGCTCAGCCGTGCTACAGGCAAGCAATCATGGCTTGGCGTGCCTGTGAGAATGCCATCTGATCATCCGGAACCGCCAGCAAAGGACAAGGCGCCTGGTTGCAGCGCTTCCATGTTGAGGGCCGCTGGCCGGTGGCGCTGCTGTAGCACAGAGCCGCATCCGACACCTCGTTGAGCGAGTTAATGCAGTCCACGGTCCTGTGCCATGCCCAGCGCGTCAGTGCAGCGCCCTCCCCCCCCCCCCCCCCCCTCCCGGTCAACAAACTGCACATCAGAGCAAAGGCTGCACCTGAGCGCAACGCCGCCGCCGCACTTCTTGTCGCACTCGCCGTAGCGGCCGGCTACCCAGGCAAACTGCGGGCACTGACCCCTGTCGCGTGGCCCATAAGAGCACAGCTAAGCCGCGTGCGGCGCTCGGGCGGACATCAAGGCAGTAATGCAATCCCGTGGTCCAGCCTTCGCAAACCCGGCTACTGTGCTGCGTTGTGTGTGCGCAGAATGACATACGCCAGTATCACAGGACACCGGCTGGCCGGGTTGCTCCAGGTTGGAGACCTTATGCCACTTGAAAGTTCGCTGGGGTATGTGACGGCAGTGTGGTGTATCAAGACAGGGAAACAGAAAGCTCTGCGGCCATGCGGGAGTGGCAAGGTGACAGCTGTCGCGTGAGGGAGTGGGAACATAATGCATGGATGTGGTTGCTGCACGCATTGATACGGCTGCGACGTAGGTTCCACGCTGAGTGCCATGCCCAACGGGATGATGACCTGTTTCCGATGGCGAGGCACGACACCCCTCCAAGACGTTCACTGCCCATGGCAGGTTCTGGGCGCCGCACCGGTTGCAGTTGCTGGTCAGTGGCAGCATGTCATCACGGTTGCACCGCTCCGGGCTGGCGTCCTCGTAGGTGTGCGTGTTGACGCACGTGGTGGTGCGGGTAGCAATGCCCTGCCCGCAGGACACGTCGCATGTCCAGGCGGAGTAGACCCACTTGTACTCGCCCATACGAAGAGCGTTGGTGCGCACCTAGAGGAGCGAGCGCTGGGAGTCAGTAGTGACCGCCTGGAGGGATGCCTGGGAAGTGGCCAGCCCATTTCTGCCCCAGCTTGAATCTTCACTGGCAGCATGTTTATGACAATACATTTCAATTACTGAGATGGTGACATCAACCCATAACTGGGGTGACGTGTGGTGCTGGCAGAACTGGAATGGTATATTATGAAGTGTATCACCCCAGCGGAACGCCGTAGCCGGCCACCCATGTGCGGCCGACAGCATCGCCACGGGCAACTCACCATGGCATCCGGGCGGTTTGTGAGGTATGCGGGCTTGGGTGCATCCTTCAGGCTGCGAAGCGCAGGCAGGATGCATGCCGACAGGGCGTCATAGCCGATGGATGACGGGTGGATGCCATCGATGAGCGCATCTGAGGCGGCCTGCGGGTGCAATCAGCCAACGAGGAGGCGGTCAGGATCATTGGGGCAACGTGGCAGGCGGTGCAATATGAACTCTGATGCAATGGCCAGTGTACATTGGTGAACATTGGCAGGCACACCGGCAACATAGCTGCTGCAAGCAATGCATGAGGTCAGCAGGGTAAGCGGTGCCAGCGCAGTCACATCCAGTGCCTGGTGGCCTCGTACCAAGAACTCGTTGCCGCAGTCGACCACACGCAGGCGCTGGGTGTCGTCCTGACTATTGGCAACCCGAGAGAGCCCGCGGTTGACAAGGCTCACGGCGGCAGAAATCCTGTACGAGTGCTCGCCGCCAAAGCCGGCCGCCATGGGAAGTATGCCCATCACGAAAACCGAGGAGTGGCAGCTTGCATGCTGCAGGTGGGTGGCCGTATTATTGAGAGCCGCCATCAATTCCTGTGAGGCGCTGCCATCGCTGTCCGCCAGCATGTTGGCGCCAGAGAAGACGACCCATGCGCGCGGTGCAAGGCAAGTGCTGGCTGTGAGCTCCTGAGCTTGCTGGAGTAGCGCCTCACCATTCTGGCCTGCAGGGCAGTGCAGGCCGGGCAGCCGTCAGCGCGGATTCGGCAAGATGCCCGTTGATAGGAGAGGCGCAGGTAAGCACATGCTGGTGCGTACCTGGAATGGCTAGGTTGGCGCAGGCGCCGTCAAAGTCAGAGCAGAGCGCCTCGAAGGACGGGCCTCCCCAGCGAGACATGAGCGAGTCGCCCAGGAACACCACATCCACCTGCGAGTCAAAATACAAACGAAAATCGCAGCAGGAGATCAGTGCTGCCGTCATTCTGAGGGGTGTTGAACACTCTGTAACTGGTGCACTGTGCCCTGCCGGAATGCATCGCAGCATCGCTGCCTGATGGGGGCACCTTCTCGGCAAGCGTGCAGTTTGACATCAGGTGGAGCTGCAGCTCCTGCTGGACGCGCTGCCAGCGCGCCTGGGTGTCGGACGAAGCGACGTCTACCGCTGTGGAGACAGCTTTCATAGCGGAAGGCAAGCTGCTGCACTGTCCGGCGTCAGGAGCGTCGGCCTGGCGGCCTTCATGCGATGGGAGCATCTCCAGCTGAAGCGCCAGCCTCCGCAAGCTGCCATAGCTGTAGCCGGTGTTCTCGAACCCCAAGCGACTATAGTTCTGCTGAAACTCGGCGCCGAGGCGACCGAGCTCTGCTACCAGGTGCGCATCCATAAGCTGGCTGTGGTACAGTTCCATCGGCGCAGCCTCTTCGAATGCCGGCAGCGCGGCGCCAGGAACTTCCGGCGCTGTCGTGCCGGCGGCAACCCTCGGAAAAGCGGCCGACAGCAGCAGCAGTGCAACTGCTGCGCCCACTATCCTCCTGTCAGTCGACAGTTGACACGACAGAAGTTGTCAGTGGACCGAGACAGCAGCCGCACCCCAACCGTCTCGCGTCTCGCTTTCGCCTTGGCAAGGCACAGTTTCGCGACTTCCGCGCGGTAAACTGTCGCAGACACTCTCCTAACCACTTGTCGACGCCTCAAGCTAACAAGTCTGCGCCCCCATCTCACGCAACGGCGCCAATACAATCCACCCCAAACACCATTATCAAGGCGTGCCATACCTTGCAGCAGCAGCCATCTCCGCCGGCCTGCAGCTCCGCCAGCCCGGCAGCAGCGGGGCTGTCCCTAACACCGCAAGACGCGCCGCCCTCCTCTGCTGACACTCCCACCAACCGCGCCCGCGTTATGAACCGGGATATACGAAATAGTGGCGATGACCGCGCCAGTTGAGGCTCCTGCTGCAAGGAGTGAAGGCTTCTCCCGAAAGGCCGTCAGGTTCTTTGTTCACTACGGGTAGCGACTACCGGGGCGTTCGTTGCCTCGCAGTGCCGCCCCCGCGTGACAGCTCGAAGCGGTTGCCGGTGCTCTCCGCTCGTCAGCGACACATATTAAACAGGTTGGTTGCATGCTTCATGCAGAATAAATAACCTACACAGGGTACGGGTAGTCGCTATAACCTAGTACAGTGCACAGGCGCGCGCGGCGGCGCGTGCCGCACGCGCATTTAAACACGCTCGTACCCGTACCTGTAGTCGTCCATTTATTGCTGCTGCGCCATTATAAAAATGTTACTACTGTATTTTATATCATCCTTATCCAGCGAAGCGACGATTTTTCGGCGGTGAGCTTTATTTATTGCCCTACGGGTACCCGTACAGTGCGTTTCAAAGTTGAGTCTGGTTTTGCCAAAAAGGCCGCAGGCTATTTTACACGGTCAAGAGCCGAAATTGGCAGGATGGTTTAGCGAAAGCGTGGAGGGAAAACGGAGTCAGGGGGGGCGCTGCGTGGAACGCAGCGAAAACTGGAAGATGGCAGGCTCAGCTGTTCTGGCTGCTTTTATGTCTACTCGTGCTGCACCCAAAAAAGGCGCAACAACAGATGCCTAGTTCCCGTACCACTGTGCAGCACTTGTAGCTAAAAAGCGGTTAGGTCAAGGGAGGAAACCCCATAAACTAGTTTAAATCAGATCGGGCCTATGGGTGTATGACTAAAGCGCTTATCTACTGGCATGTACTACTAAGTACTATAATGGAGCCGCCGCTCGAAACGCTGCGCCTAATGACTTCTATGCAAGACACACGCGAGTTCCCAGTCGCTACTTCAAAGCGCTGGCAATGCAATTCATGGAACTGCAGGCCACTGATATATAGAACCCGTTCCCTTAAAATGATCTGAAAAATCGACGCATCGCTGATTCAACTGTCAAGTTACTTCATAGCTGATAGATTACCGGTATTTTTTGTTCGGGGGTATTAATTAATTGTAAAATACTATTATTATTAAATGTTACCGGTAATTTACTGGTGAGTAATAGTTTCGGGCGTGCGGCGCGCCTGGAGCCGCAGCAAGCAGTGGCGGACAACCGCCTCCAGCGGCCATCGCACACGACGCACAGTGTTTTGACCGCCTTCCGCACGCCGAGAGGCGTTAGAAAGTACGCAACACATGTTGCAACGTCGCGAGCCGGCGACCAAGACGACTTTTTGCGTGAAGAGTCACCGTCTTGGCGCGGGGGGCTGCGAATCGACGTGCAATCAGCGGGCGGGCGACCTATCTAGGAGAGGCGGAGAGCTCACTAGGCACGGCCTTCGCGCTATGAGTTCCCGCCCGCCCGAATATCGTTCGTTAGTCGTCACTTCGCTCATCGCGCCCGCAACTCTCACCCAACTCGCACTCGCTATGACTGTAGGCTGCAAGCGGCGGGGGCGGAAGCCCAACAGCCTCGAGGCGAATGACCACGTCGTCAAGACCTTCAAGGAGGAGCAAGTCCTGGGCAAGCTGCATGGCTGGAAAAGAACCCTGGGTGTTAGCTCTATGGCACTCAAAAGGCAATCATGAAGTGTCATGCGGCGGAATGCCCTCTTTTGTGGTGGACCAACTACATCAAGTGCTCCACTCATCTGAAGAAGATTGCTCTCCGTGTGCTCCATTGCTCCCCTACGGCTTGTCCTGTGGAGCGCATGAACTCTGTTCATAAGCGAGTAGCCACCAAAGGCCGTGCTTCTCTTCAGCATGACAATAATGTTGTCAAGCTTTTGTACTAACTGCTAGGTCAATATGCGTCTAGTTGAGAATTATGATCACGATGTGTTGAGCATGGTAGAGGATGCTCTGATATATGCCATTGAGGCTGATGACAAGCTCGCTGAGCAGGGCGCAGCACCCCCAGCACCCCCAGCCGATGACGACGTCATTGCTCTTACCTGCTAGAGTGATGTTGGGATGCTACCCATCTAGAACTGGTGCTTGATGTAACCATTCCCGACCACCCATTGTCAACTCTGATGTGATTTGCAAGTTCCGTTTTGCATTCCGCACACTATAGCAAAATATTCCTCAACATTCATCTTCAGACCAGGGTAACTTTAAATTTGGGGGGTATCAATTACCCCGCTTGGTCGCTGTATATGACCAATATACAGCGTGATATTAGTCGCTGTCAGGAGACTAATTATAGCTTCACCATCCACAAGCTGCATTAGGCTTATGGTTTAATGTATTTCAAAAATTACAGTAATATTACTCCTATCAGCTATAATTTTGTATAAGCCCACTTAGGCTAGGAAGATTTTATCCGTTGTCTTTGGTGCCCCCCCCCCCCTTTTTGGGCCCCCCCCTTTGGAAAAACTTCCTTCCTCTGCAGTACTGCTAAAGTACTGCCATCAAACAAATAACAAGGAAACATCATGTTTGTGCCTTGTAAGCATGCATGAACATCCAAGGCAACTAAAAACATGTTATAGATGAACTTCTATGGGTATTGGGCACCCCCACCTTCAGGTAAAAAAAAGGGGGGGACTGTGACAGTACTTTGTGCAGTTCTATAGACAAGGCTTGGGCAGCAAATAGGCCGTTAATATAGATGCAGGAGGATGTATAGAAGACCACGGCACATAGATGAATAGGACACATAGATGAATGTAATAAATGACAATGATGTTTACATTGTCAACCCCATACCCGCTCGACTGTATGAGACAGCATAGACGGGGGTGTCCAGCAGCCGGTGGCTAATAAGCGAGCGCATGTCGGTTGGGAAATCGCGGTTGGTGGCCAGCGCTTTCAGCGCCTCGATGGTCTCCACATGCGACGCCGTCTCGGCCGACCGTACCGGCTCCTCCATCAGTTTTGAATTAAGGTCATAGTCGCGCTGCTTGCCGAGCCGCTCCTCATACCGAAACAGCGAGAGCTCTAGAGCTTTTAGCAACGCCATGATGCCCGGCCAGTTGCCCTTCTGGACCCAATTACCGTTGCCGGACAACGCGTACTGAGGTACTCCAACGACTTCGGAACGTTCGGCCGATCTGCCTTATGTCCAAGTTTCTTCTTCCCAAAGAACTGCGTGAAACGTTTGTCCGGCGGGGCGGGCCCTTTGCATAGCTGCTCCCATACCCCAGATATAGCGCCAGTCTTGGAACGAGAGCTGAGAGGGAACAAGGCGCGATGGAGGGCGAAGACGAAGTCGAAGCCGACCGATTTAGCCATGTCCGCCGACCAACCGACGCCCTCTAACTCTTGCCAGTCTATCAGGGAGGTGTAGTGATGGTTTTTGGCAAACAGTGGGGCGCCGCTAGGTACTTTGTGAGTAGGGAGGCGGTGATGACTCTTAGGGCTCGGCGCGGCGCTGGCCATCATCATCGTCGGGAACGGGTTGTGCAGTGCTTGCCGAGACCTAGCGGGGCGCTGGCAACCGACCTTAATCGTAACCGTTCTCGTCTCAAGGAACGCCAAGGTGTATGTCACTGCCTATGACTAGCAGGAACGCTGTGCAGTCTCGCGAAAGCCCACGGTCGTGCCGGATGCCGGCCAGGCCCACCATCTTGATATCGGTGTCAGCAAGCAGGGGCTGGTAGTCGGGGGCCTAGGCCTCGATTGCCTCATTCAGCTGGTCCGTAGAGTTCTTGTCGCCCCACTCCTGAGCGCCTAGCTTTATCCATACGTTCCGCACTGCGGTCCTGCCGTCAACGGAAATGGTGACGCACGCCGCCAGTGACGCCAGGAGCGAGGGACATAGTGGTGCTTCATGGTGTGGGCGGCGGGTGCTGGTGGTGGTGGGATAGGGTGGAGCGATACTGGATATAAGGAAGGCAATAAGTGGGCAGATGAGATGTTGGTGGCTGTCCTAAGTAGCTCCCCGGCCAGGCCCGGCGCAAGGCTTGCGGGCTATTACACTATAAGTTTTTTTCCGATAAAAGAAGATTACCCCCCCTTTTTCCGAGCAAAATCGCCACCAAAGACAACGGATAAAATCTTCCAGGCCTTATGCAATTACCGAGTATTTTTGGATTTTGGTATATTTTCTCATCAAAATACTAAACTACACGCGGCGCTTCGCGCCGGGGATTTGTGGAGGTGCCCCTACGCCTTGGGTTCAGCCTCGTGCGGGATGCGGGCCGCTTTCAGCTTGTAGTGTTGATCTTTCAGATTTGATTTTAGCGGTAGATTTGTTAATAATTTTAAAGCAGTATTAATTGAAAAAACAGATCAAATCTCCAAGCCGCGTAAAAGCGGGCCGCTGACTAATGGTGTGCATTACAAAAAGGCCAGTAACAAACCCACAGCTAAGTAAAACCAGTATTATTAAAAGATCATCTACAAGCCGCCGGAAAGCGGCCCGCATCCCGCACGAGGCCGCGCCGGTCGGGTCGGTCGTCAGGTCTACGGGGCGGGCACGGCGCGAAACGCCAAGCCCGCCGCGTGTACCGGAATCGGACGCCGGACGCCGTCGTTCGACCGTCGCCCGTCCGTCGACGGACGCCGGGCCCCGGGTTGGCGGACGCGGGGCTGTACATGTGAGTGACATGAGGCGGCCACACCATACCGGCACACCATGCGCGTGCCGTACCAGCAACTCAAGCAGCACGTGGCGGCGGGGCCCTCAGGCATGCGCAACGAGTATCTCCGCTGCTTGGTGGCCGAATACGCCCCGGCGTCCGAGCCCGCGGCAGTCCGCGCCATGTCGGAGGTTGCCTCCATGTACCTCCAAGGTCGCCTGCCCGGGTGGTTCAACCGGCTCTTCGCCTCTGCTAGGCTCGTGGCACCTGTCAAGAAGCTAGGCGAGGGGAGGGCCCCGGACGTGCGGCATGTGGCAGTCGGGGAGGCGGAGCGGCGCGCAGCGGAGCGGGCAGTGGTGGACAACATGAAGGAGGCATACGTGTCGGTGCTCGCTCCATCTCAGCTCGGCGTTGGCATTCCCGCGGGCGACTCTGTGCTCATCCACGGCGTCCGGCTCATCGCCGAGAAGCTTGGCCCACGTGCCGTCATCGTCCACACAGACCTTCGCAACGCTTACAACGAGGCATGGCGCCGCACCATCATCCAACGCCACATCGATTGCTCTCCACTACACCCAGTCATCCCTCCGCCCCTAGCCTCCCTCTCCACGGATTCGTATCTGGTCGTGGACGACCGGTCGGCCCCTCTGCGGTCGGAGGATGGCGTGCAACAGGGCGCACCTTTGGCCACGACTTCCTTTTGCGTTGCGATTCACCCCGAGGTGCAGCAGTGTGATACCACGTTGGAGGTCAATGACGGGGCGGCGCGCTTCAACGGCGACGATGGATTTTTGGTGGGCCCCCCGGAGCACGTTTGGCCGGCTCTTCACGCCTTCCGCACGTCCATCAAGCCGTCCGTGGGGCTTGAGGTGCGCTTCGACAAGATGCAGGCGTACAGCGCAGACATGGAGGCCGTGCGGCGTGAGGCTCCGCCCGACATCGAGTGGCCCGAGTTAGATGGCCATCACGGCATCGCGGTCCTCAACGTGCCGCTCGGATCGCCAGAGTATGTGCAGGCGTACATGCGCGGCAAGGCGGAGGAGCTACGACAGGAGGTGGACGCTAGCCTGAGCAAGCTTCTGTCTGCCAAGCCCATCCTCCCGTCGGTACTCCCACGCCCTGCATCACCACGCATGGGCCATGCTCAAGCATTGCATGCAACACAAGGCGGGGTATTGGCTCCGCAATTGTCTTCCGTCCGAGGTGGAGGCCTTTGCGGAGGCGGTGGATGCCACCATCCTCGCGGCGGTCGAACGGGCGCTAGGGGTCTCTTTTGATCCCTCCACGTACGGCACCGACACCAATCCGGTGGTCACCGCTTTCTTGGCGGAGCTTTTGCACGACCCCGACCCCATGGCAGCGGAGGTGGCTACCATGAGCGAGGATGCTGTGGCCAGGGCGCGTAGCAGGCTTCACCTCCCCACTCGGTTGAAGAGAGCTGGCATCCGCCGCATGGCTACCGTTCGTGATGCCGCCTTCATCGGCTGCATGAATGCCATCCTCCCAATGTTCCTGACTAGGAACTCCGGCACCAACACCCCCACCCCTAGTTTCTTCGACCCACAGCTCGGGTCCGTACTTGGCCGAGGCAGCTTCAACGCAACTTCTTCCGCTCGCCAGTATGACCACTTCCTCAACGATGCTCATGGGTCGGACAGCTACGCCGCGGAGATGCGCGAGGCGTGGGGCCGCCTCCAAGCGGCTACTGCTGGCCATCTCTGCGACGCAGATGCGCGCCAGATGGAGCGGGAAGTGGAGGCTGCGTCGGGCTCGCAAAAGGAGCTGACGGCATTTCTAGACCAGGCCAACAACTCTCGGCTTCGAAATGAGCTGTGCGCTCTCCCTGCCACATGTAGGGAACGGATCTTGTTCAACTAGCTCGACGCGCGCGGCGTCAGGCATGTGGACAGTGGCCATCCCCGCCGCGCGGACAGCCATGACTCCGCATGAGCTGCGGGAGGTCGCTGCCGGGTACTTCCTTCTGCCTAGCCCTTGCTTGGCCCCGGTGGTTGGGAGCCAGATCATTCTGCCCTCGACGGAGCACAACCCCGTCATTGTTGACCTATACGGCGACGCGCTCATGAACCTCCCGGCGCCCGGAGACGCTCACTGGCGTGTACAGCACGACGCTATCGCAGATGCCTTCCGCGATCATTGTGTCCACGACCTAGATATCGCGGTACGGGGGGAGGTAGATGACTTGTTCCAGCAGGCAGTACCTCTCGGCAACACCGTACCCAGGGATGAACTCAAGGACCTAGTGCCGGACGCAGAGCTCTCCCTTCCGGCGTTCAACGTCGTGACCGGGAGTTATGGTCCCCGGAGCTTGAAGTCCACGCTGCTGGAGTTCAAGAATATGCGGTACGGGGTCAAGTACACTGCAGTGCCCCGGGCCACGGCTGTGGATCGGTTTGAGCGCTCCATGTTGGGCGACATACAACGGGGGTTTGCTGCGCGGGATGCGGCGTGGCATAACACGGAGCTCGGACAGAAGGGTCGTCCTCTTCGAGACATCCTGGATATGTCGGAGTGCACGGGCATGGTCTTCGGCACAGTGGGTGAGGTGAGCAAGGGGGTACGCCGCACAGTGCGCGGTATCGCATGCTTGGCTGCGGATCGGGTTGCTCGCTCATCGCAGGGCACTCGGTGCACCACCCGGGCTCATGACTCATCCATCCCGCCTTGTGCGGGATGCGGGCCGCTTTTAGGCGGCTTGCTGTGTTGTTTTTCTAATTCTGGGGAACTGCCCCTTTTTGTAATTCACACCGGTACTACTAATCCTTAAACCATAATCAGCACTAAAAACGCGCTGCGATACCGCGTTATTTTGGCGTATCAGACGAATATCAAGCGTGTCTGGGCTAGAATACACGCGCGTCCATTCAGCCGTATTGCTAAAAGTGTATATCGCCGCTCGCGGAGCGAGGGGGGGTGGGGGGGGGGGGGCATGGAGGGGGGGTCTGGGGGGGCATCCTGGGAAATATTTTTGGGATTTGCCCTTCATTAGGGGCATTTCTCTTATACATTTTTTTGCACGAAATCTCTTATACAAAGCTGAAATCTTGCATGACATGTTTACAATATATTCCACGAATGGCAGTGTGGAAAGCGCTTTGCTTATCCTATCTGTCATTCTGGACACTATACACACTTGACAACCCTATTTCTATTTTTGTGTGAAAGCCAGAAGCGCTAGCCATTCCATTGGGAATTCTTGTACCTATTTAATTAGTAACCTTCCAATGCATCGGACAAAGAAGCTATATGCGTGATGGCTAGCAGGCGCATTCCACATGATACCCGCACAAAAATACTACCAAATATAGGCACTGCGATCACGACGTGTAATTTGGTGCTCAGCAACAGCGATGCGGGCGGAATTTACCAGTGTGGCCTTTCACAAGGCAAAGTCCACAAAGAGCGCGTTCAACTCGCCATCGACAAATGTCACCAACCCCACCGCCTGACCAGTACGGTGGAGCTCGGTAACCTTGTATGCTTTCATGGCGAATAGCTGCTCACGTCCGGTGGCTGGATCTACCCTACACAGGAAGGCTCTGATCCGCCCAATTGTGACGTGATACAAACTTTCTACAAAACCCTCTATGAAGTTCTTGCTATCATTTATGGAACCTACAGGAAGACCACACAAGTGCATGTCATGTCTACGTTTCGCTGCCTTGCGCTCCTCATCAACGCGCCGCACCTCCTCCGCCACAGCGTTAGCGGAGGGAATGACGCCTGCTGTAGCCATTGTAGTGATAGCGCCGTTGATAATACGATGCATCGCAACATTATCGGTTGACAATTGCTTGACGCCCATGATGTGCGCTCCACCGGGTTGCACCAATCGCTGCGGCGGCTGAGGTGGCATTGCCTGTGGGTTGGGGGGCGAGCCAACATGAATCGTGGCTGGTGCTCCACCGCTTGCTGCCTGCAATCCTGTCGCAGCTGATGGGACTGCTGCAGCCTGTGTTGTCGCTGCTTCGGATGCATGCCGCTGACCGTGGTGTGCCTCCGCAGGTGCTTGCTCCTCCGCCAGGTTAGTTCTCTGTGCAGAGCCTTCCCGTCCCTAGACAGTCCCGTCAGTCAAGCGAGGCTGATGCCGCTCGAGCTCCTCTGGATGCGCTGTTACCACGTGGTTCTTAAAGATCTTCGTACAGCTCCATTCGGTTTTGGCGGCTTCTTTTGTGACGCGCCAAAAGCATCTAATGCGTCTTCTCGACGCGCGAATCCCTTCCTGCCCTTCCACATATTCCCACATACTCCGAGCAGTCAGTGATGCCGAATGGCTTGGCCGCCTTGGGCATTGCGCAGCATGTGGTGGGCGCGACGCTGCTGGTGACTGTGGCATGTGGGCAGGCACTTTGGGCGGCGGGAGTAGCAGTCAGCACAACGCAAATACATAGGCCGTGGGCAGCACAAGAGTGGAAGGGGGGGGGGGGGGGGGGGGGGAGGCACGGGGCGGGCTCACATTCACAGAAACGACGGGGCGACGGCGGGTAGGAACGGCGGGCGGAACGGCAGACCGAGTGCAGCAGGACGGCCGGCGGGCCGCGGCGCTGCTGGTGACTGCGGCCTACGCCGCCCTACGGGCAGGCGCATTGGGCGGCGGGAGTAGCAGTGGTCAGCACACCGCAAATACATAGGCCGTGGGCAGCACAGTAGTGGGGAGGAGGGGGAACTGGGCGGGATCACCTTTACGGAAAAGACAGGGCGACGGCGGGCAGGAACGGCGGGCAGACGGGGTGCAGCAGGGAGGGGGGCAGGGAGATGTAGCGACTGTAGCCCACAAGCTGTGGGATCCGCAGCATCGTGGCGGCGGCACCGTGCGAGTCCTGGTACCATCAGCGTGAACGAGTAGCGACTACCAGGTAGTCAGTCACTACTTCATGCATCTCGGCTACTGGTAGCTGCGGTAATGTATCTTGTCGCTTAGAACGAAGTCCAGTCGGCGTAAAGATCACAACAGCATGGTCGCTACATTGATATTGTATTGCCATATTAAATTGATCAAGAGCATCAGAACTATGGTCGCTACTAGGGGGTACCCCTAGCGGGCGGGCGATATCAGTTTGTTCATTTGCTGGCCAGCGACATGATGCACTGTGTTGTCCAGCTGACGGTACGTTACAGTATGTTATCTTGAACAAGTGCAGTGAACTGCGTTTTAGTAGTTGAAGATGTTATTCCTGGCCAACAAACAGCTGGCCAGGATTCTCCCGTGTAGTTATACACTGCTAAGATCATATAAATGTCCGCATTTAGTCCATTTCCTTCCACCGGCTGCTAATTCCTATTATTTGTTAATAATATTCCTATTAAATTAACATGAATCAAGCAGTCGTCAATATTAAATAATTCTCTAATGCCACACGGTAGCAGCGTGTAATAATACACTGCTAAAATCATAAATTTCCGCATTGACTTGCACCGGCTGCTATTTCCTATTTATTTGCAAATAACAATCGTCTTCAATGAATATAAATACAGCACACAACAGACACCGGTATTTAATAATTCTCCGATGCCACACGGCACACGGTAGCATCACAATACAATAAAAGCACGCACTACAACGCCCCCACTTACTCGCTTTTCCTCACCGGCTCAGCCGCCCCACTGCCCCGCCCCGCCCGCCGTTGCCCACCAAGCGCCCCAGCCGCCCCTACCTCCAACCCCATTGTCCACTGTGCCCCGGCCCCCCTTACCCGCCAAGGCCATTGTCCACTTCCGCAAACCGGGGGTTAAATGTACACTTTTAGCAACCCGGCCATTCAGAAACATGACGTACTCGTACCTTTACCGTGAAATCAAACGACCGAACATACAACGGTTGATTTACGAAGACACAGCACGCGAAGAGGGAGGAGGAGGACATTCGAAACTTTTTAACATGTTTCCGGTATAATTAGAGATAAATTCGTCTTAGATGCAGAATTTTTTACGGACTGTGGTACAAGCGCCTAGAAATCAAACGAGAAAATATCGAACGTATGACGGTCCATTCACGAAGACGCAGAACACGCGGAGGAGGAGGAGGACGCCTCAGATTTTGTAATGATAACGCTGTGATACTGGTATTCCTTCGCTCACACTGCGGGCAATTTCGGACCACATCCTCCGTTTTCTCCGCTCAACCCAAGGGGTAGGGGAAATACTGTGTCGCGGCGACCCTGGCGCGAATACATTTTATGGTCACATTGGTAACTTTTCGTCTAGCACATGTAGCGACTAATCATTACACCGGGATATTCTGTCACCGATAGCGGGTTTTTTCCCGCCCCGGGACAGGACTGGCACCAGTGAAACCCTTGCAGCGTCTCTACGACGGCCGATTGGGCAGCAATCCAGTTACGGAAAGCCCTGGGTAGGCGACGCTCTGTTATAGTCATCAAGTAGCAAATTGCCGAAGCATTCTGCAAGACTAATTAGAGGCCAGTGACGGAATTTCCAACAGTGTTGGATCACCGTCTAAAACACTGCCATCAAAATACCTGGCACTGGCCACGAAAGGTCCGCCCTACCCGTTTGGGCGCGCGTCGGCCCATTCGAGTAATGCGTTTGCCCCAACCCGCGGAGCAAAGCATTTCGGGAGTGCGATACATGTGCAACCAAGAAGGCAATGTGAGGGAGGGCCCGACGCCATAGCCGGAAAATTTTCCCATTCCCATTAAAATCCAGGGCGCCGCGAAGGGAAGGGGGGACCCCGCCCAAAATAGGCAGTTAAGTCCCCAGGTGTTGACACAATAACCTGACTACTAATAAAATCCCTGAACTCCGGAACTAACAACCCAAAAGTATGACGGTGATACCCCCACCGCGGGCACTCCACCAACATATGTTCGATAGTCTCAGATTCACCTCCGCCACATGCAGCAGGGCAGTGTTCCAGGAACCGCGCAGGCATGGCATGAATCCGGGCCAACCGGCGGGCAGTGGGAAATACTCGGGTGCGTAACTGTATCATAATGTGCAGACCGGCCACAACCCCCGCGGGGACACCCTCACCGTACTGTGGCAACGGGTTTGACGCATAAGACGCATGGACACATATACCCCAGGTTTTATTGCGTGCTAACGATGCCGACGATTCGTAACGCGCCCACACCGATGCCTTTACTAGTTTAGCGGCATCGCGCGGCTAGTGACCTCCACTCAAGTGGAAAGTGCGCCCCCTCAGCTAGCCCTACGTTCGCCCTAGGTAGTCGATCTAACCACCGCACAGTCCCTGACGTCCACGTGTTAGGGCGCGCCCGACTTGGCTGATCTACTAAATGGGTTATACATGTATTCAAGTCGGATGCTTTAAGGAGCGCCCGAGCCCGTGCCGCAGCGGCCGTAGCCTCTATGGGCGCAATATCCAATTCCCGCATCATCGGTGCAGTGGCCACCCCAGGGGAGTTTTTACCCACCCCAATGAGGCACCGCAAGCACTGATTGAATACGGTTTGTAATTTATTTGCACCGCTAGTTCTATCCATGCCCCATACTTAACACCCGTACGTTAAAACCGGCAGTACACAGGTTTTAAAGACAGACACACGCACATTAATAGGAATTATGTCCCGTCCACCGACTAATACCGAATCGAGCGCCTCAATGGCGCGTTTACCCTTCTTAATTCGATCGGTCGTCTACTATGTATTGCATACGTAAATCCAACTTAATGACCGTACCCAAGTACCTATATTCATTTACAACCGGTACCCGTCCCCCCTCAAGCTGCCATCGCGCAGCGAGTTCGCGTAACGCGGTCTCGTCGGAATATCGGCCTAATGCCATCACCCGCCCACACTTAAGTACCCCAAACCCCATAAAATGGTCCTCCGCCCACTGCGAGAAGTGGGCGAACATGGCATGCAACTTATCGAACGAGCCTGTGATACCAACAGCGTCGTCCGCGTATAGCTGACATGGCACCCTTAGTGGTTGCCTTGCCGCTAATGTGTCGGTGCACCCTGGTACATCACACCCTAGATGTTCTTACTACCCCATCGAACATATCGTTAATATATATGTTGAATAGGATGGGGGAAGCGGGGCATCCCTGTCGGAGGCCACGCTCTATGGGTATGGGGTCTGATAGTGTTCCCGGGGCCACCCCTTTCTTGACCCGTACCATACTATCCATGTACAATGTTTTAATGAAGGTAAGCATATGACCCGTAACTCCTATGGCTTGTAGTTTTAGGAATAAAAGCTCGTGAGGTACGGTGTCATATGCCTTCCTAAAGTCAATAAAACCCGCGTACGTGGGTAGACCTGCCGCTTGTCGACGAGCCGCGATATCGAACAAGGTGGCGACGTGCATGGGGCCCTCCTCATTCCGCATAAAACCCGCTTGCCAACGGCGGATGATCCCTTTAGCTTGGCAGACGTATTGCAAGCGTTGGGTAATGACGGTCATAAGGAGTTTCATAGCGGCACCCATAATCGAAATACCCCCATAATTGTCCATAACGGTCGCGTCGCCTTTCTTTGGCACCGATACTATGGCCGAGCTACGCCACTACTAGGGGATATAGTTCTTAGTCCATATCCCGTTAATTAAGGCCAGCAATGCCTTGCCAAAATGGCTATTTGGGGCGTATATCGCCAATTTTAAAGCCTCCGCAGTGATCCTATCCTACCCATGGGCCTTATTATTTTTTAAACGCCTAAGAGCCTTGACTAGTTCCTCCCATGTTATATGCCCATTAATCCCGTTTAGTGCGGGGGCAATGGGTGGCGATGCACCGTGGCGGTGTTCCCACGCCGCACGGCATATCGCAGCCCGTTGTGCTAGGGGGTGGGGGTCACGCATCAACTCCCGATAGTGCCGCGCCCAGCGCGCATTGATTTCGCCCGGCTCGGTATGAAGTACCCCCGATACCGGATCGCGTACTGGTTGCCTGGTCGTTCGCGCCCTCGAATGAACCCTGCCCGTTACGGAGAGAGCGCGCCCACTCCAGAACTCCCGTCTCCCACCACCCTTCCTAAAATCCTGAACCGCTTCTAGCACGGCCCGCTCCGTCCCTCTGGCGGCGGCGGTTATTACGTACTAGTGTCCGGACCATATGCCGTGTAGCAGCATATTGTGCCGACGCTAGAGCGGCATCCCGAGGGCCCCTAGTCCCCCAGCACGCCATAAAGGCCATGCGCCGACGATTAATCGCACCTAGGATAGACCGTTGCAGCCCTAGGCCACGACGCCAGGGCTTGGTAACAGCCCCTACCCCACGCGGCGCCGACCATATTGCCTGGATAAAGTGCAATCATGAGGGCCCGCCGTCTACATGTGGGTCATCTTGAGGGGTGAGCACCGCGAACGGATTAGCAGTGACAAAAATCGTGGAACGGCTTTGGCCATTCAGAGGGAGAGTCACCGTAGGCCGGTTTGGGAATGGACCTTGCAGACATGCGTTCATGCAGGGAAGGTGGACGGGTATCCTCACGGATGGCGCCCACGGGGAAAGAAGACATGACAGGGAAGTGATCGGAGGTGTCCCACGAGTAGTCCACCCATGCTGAGGGCGAGAGAGGGTGGGGAGGGCCTATGGTGGGAGGCCATGCGATGAAGTGATCGAGAACGCGGCAGCTGCCTCTCCGACAAGTACCTCGTTCGCGCGCCGATGCATCTCGCGGCCACATGGGCTTACCGCCGTGAAGGCACCGCCAACGCCTGAGTAGAGCCGTCAACTCCCTTTCATCCATGTTCCAACCCCCCCCCCCCCCCCCCCCACCACGATCATATCCCTCGGATAACTCGTACGAAGCCGCGCCAACTCTTCGCGCAGGTGGTCCCGATACGGTTCCTCCTGTGAGCCGGTGGGCATGTAGGCCGAGATAAATATAGTGGCCGCGGAGTCACTGCAACCTCCCCCCACCCGGACACAGGTCCAACATGGGTGGGGCGCGCCGACTGCCCGCGCCCGGTACGGCGACCGGACTAACACACAACACCCACGTTCCGATGCAACGCGGTCACCGAACGAATAGCAGTCAGAGTACCCATTAAAACGCACTCGCATATCGGTCGCCCTAACCGTGGTCTCTTGAACGAGCAGAACATCTACAAATCGCTCGATCAGCAGCGCGCCAACATCCTCCACCTTAGAAGACAACCCGTCCACATTAAGTGTCACAACGCACAGGTGGGCGGGCATGGGAGGGAAGGGAAAGGGAAAGGGGTGGGGGGGAGGGGGAGGGCGGGCGGCGTGGCGGTCCCAGTACGAGCGGTGTTCCCGCAAGTACCATCCCCGGCATGCAAAACGTTGTAAACGCTCGCGGACATGCCCACCCTGCCCTTAGGTATAATACCCATCAAAGCGCACTAGCCCATCCCGCTGCAACACACGATCGATCTTCGGAATGGCCGAGGGCCGACCATTAAACGCCCGATCGACGCGGCTCCAAAAGGCAGGTAGTGGCGACGGGTCCCCCCAACAACACACACGACGCAGGGACGCCCCAGCCCCCAGCCATGTACCCAACCGTCCAAGGGCAAACCCCCGTCACTATGACGGCTGCACCCGGTGGCGCGCGGTTGCCCATATCTGGGCCAACCCTACCGGAGCTACGTTTATGTTATACCACGCGGGAAAACTCGGTAATGCGGTAGGGTCTTGGCAAACATTCCCTTGCGCAGGACAGGACTGGTACCAGTGAAACCCTTGGAGCCTCTCTACGACGGCCGTTTAGGCAGCAATCCAGTTACGGAAAGCCCTGGGTAGGCGACGCTCTGTTATAGTCATCAAGTAGCAAATTGCCGAAGCATTCTGCAAGACTAATTAGAGGCCAGTGACGGAATTTCCAACAGTGTTGGATCACCGTCTAAAACACTGCCATCAAAATACCTGGCACTGGCCACGAAAGGTCCGCCCTACCCGTTTGGGCGCGCGTCGGCCCATTCGAGTAATGCGTTTGCCCCAACCCGCGGAGCAAAGCATTTCGGGAGTGCGATACATGTGCAACCAAGAAGGCAATGTGAGGGAGGGCCCGACGCCATAGCCGGAAAATTTTCCCATTCCCATTAAAATCCAGGGCGCCGCGAAGGGAAGGGGGGACCCCGCCCAAAATAGGCAGTTAAGTCCCCAGGTGTTGACACAATAACCTGACTACTAATAAAATCCCTGAACTCCGGAACTAACAACCCAAAAGTATGACGGTGATACCCCCACCGCGGGCACTCCACCAACATATGTTCGATAGTCTCAGATTCACCTCCGCCACATGCAGCAGGGCAGTGTTCCAGGAACCGCGCAGGCATGGCATGAATCCGGGCCAACCGGCGGGCAGTGGGAAATACTCGGGTGCGTAACTGTATCATAATGTGCAGACCGGCCACAACCCCCGCGGGGACACCCTCACCGTACTGTGGCAACGGGTTTGACGCATAAGACGCATGGACACATATACCCCAGGTTTTATTGCGTGCTAACGATGCCGACGATTCGTAACGCGCCCACACCGATGCCTTTACTAGTTTAGCGGCATCGCGCGGCTAGTGACCTCCACTCAAGTGGAAAGTGCGCCCCCTCAGCTAGCCCTACGTTCGCCCTAGGTAGTCGATCTAACCACCGCACAGTCCCTGACGTCCACGTGTTAGGGCGCGCCCGACTTGGCTGATCTACTAAATGGGTTATACATGTATTCAAGTCGGATGCTTTAAGGAGCGCCCGAGCCCGTGCCGCAGCGGCCGTAGCCTCTATGGGCGCAATATCCAATTCCCGCATCATCGGTGCAGTGGCCACCCCAGGGGAGTTTTTACCCACCCCAATGAGGCACCGCAAGCACTGATTGAATACGGTTTGTAATTTATTTGCACCGCTAGTTCTATCCATGCCCCATACTTAACACCCGTACGTTAAAACCGGCAGTACACAGGTTTTAAAGACAGACACACGCACATTAATAGGAATTATGTCCCGTCCACCGACTAATACCGAATCGAGCGCCTCAATGGCGCGTTTACCCTTCTTAATTCGATCGGTCGTCTACTATGTATTGCATA
The DNA here is from genome assembly GCA_006384855.1 of Tetraselmis striata. Taxonomy (NCBI): domain Eukaryota; kingdom Viridiplantae; phylum Chlorophyta; class Chlorodendrophyceae; order Chlorodendrales; family Chlorodendraceae; genus Tetraselmis; species Tetraselmis striata. Next base: position 98,679 of record VCJN01001409.1, read on the forward strand.
CGTAAATCCAACTTAATGACCGTACCCAAGTACCTATATTCATTTACAACCGGTACCCGTCCCCCCTCAAGCTGCCATCGCGCAGCGAGTTCGCGTAACGCGGTCTCGTCGGAATATCGGCCTAATGCCATCACCCGCCCACACTTAAGTACCCCAAACCCCATAAAATGGTCCTCCGCCCACTGCGAGAAGTGGGCGAACATGGCATGCAACTTATCGAACGAGCCTGTGATACCAACAGCGTCGTCCGCGTATAGCTGACATGGCACCCTTAGTGGTTGCCTTGCCGCTAATGTGTCGGTGCACCCTGGTACATCACACCCTAGATGTTCTTACTACCCCATCGAACATATCGTTAATATATATGTTGAATAGGATGGGGGAAGCGGGGCATCCCTGTCGGAGGCCACGCTCTATGGGTATGGGGTCTGATAGTGTTCCCGGGGCCACCCCTTTCTTGACCCGTACCATACTATCCATGTACAATGTTTTAATGAAGGTAAGCATATGACCCGTAACTCCTATGGCTTGTAGTTTTAGGAATAAAAGCTCGTGAGGTACGGTGTCATATGCCTTCCTAAAGTCAATAAAACCCGCGTACGTGGGTAGACCTGCCGCTTGTCGACGAGCCGCGATATCGAACAAGGTGGCGACGTGCATGGGGCCCTCCTCATTCCGCATAAAACCCGCTTGCCAACGGCGGATGATCCCTTTAGCTTGGCAGACGTATTGCAAGCGTTGGGTAATGACGGTCATAAGGAGTTTCATAGCGGCACCCATAATCGAAATACCCCTATAATTGTCCATAACGGTCGCGTCGCCTTTCTTTGGCACCGATACTATGGCCGAGCTACGCCACTACTAGGGGATATAGTTCTTAGTCCATATCCCGTTAATTAAGGCCAGCAATGCCTTGCCAAAATGGCTATTTGGGGCGTATATCGCCAATTTTAAAGCCTCCGCAGTGATCCTATCCTACCCATGGGCCTTATTATTTTTTAAACGCCTAAGAGCCTTGACTAGTTCCTCCCATGTTATATGCCCATTAATCCCGTTTAGTGCGGGGGCAATGGGTGGCGATGCACCGTGGCGGTGTTCCCACGCCGCACGGCATATCGCAGCCCGTTGTGCTAGGGGGTGGGGGTCACGCATCAACTCCCGATAGTGCCGCGCCCAGCGCGCATTGATTTCGCCCGGCTCGGTATGAAGTACCCCCGATACCGGATCGCGTACTGGTTGCCTGGTCGTTCGCGCCCTCGAATGAACCCTGCCCGTTACGGAGAGAGCGCGCCCACTCCAGAACTCCCGTCTCCCACCACCCTTCCTAAAATCCTGAACCGCTTCTAGCACGGCCCGCTCCGTCCCTCTGGCGGCGGCGGTTATTACGTACTAGTGTCCGGACCATATGCCGTGTAGCAGCATATTGTGCCGACGCTAGAGCGGCATCCCGAGGGCCCCTAGTCCCCCAGCACGCCATAAAGGCCATGCGCCGACGATTAATCGCACCTAGGATAGACCGTTGCAGCCCTAGGCCACGACGCCAGGGCTTGGTAACAGCCCCTACCCCACGCGCCGCCGACCATATTGCCTGGATAAAGTGCAATCATGAGGGCCCGCCGTCTACATGTGGGTCATCTTGAGGGGTGAGCACCGCGAACGGATTAGCAGTGACAAAAATCGTGGAACGGCTTTGGCCATTCAGAGGGAGAGTCACCGTAGGCCGGTTTGGGAATGGACCTTGCAGACATGCGTTCATGCAGGGAAGGTGGACGGGTATCCTCACGGATGGCGCCCACGGGGAAAGAAGACATGACAGGGAAGTGATCGGAGGTGTCCCACGAGTAGTCCACCCATGCTGAGGGCGAGAGAGGGTGGGGAGGGCCTATGGTGGGAGGCCATGCGATGAAGTGATCGAGAACGCGGCAGCTGCCTCTCCGACAAGTACCTCGTTCGCGCGCCGATGCATCTCGCGGCCACATGGGCTTACCGCCGTGAAGGCACCGCCAACGCCTGAGTAGAGCCGTCAACTCCCTTTCATCCATGTTCCAACCCCCCCCCCCCCCCCCCCACCACGATCATATCCCTCGGATAACTCGTACGAAGCCGCGCCAACTCTTCGCGCAGGTGGTCCCGATACGGTTCCTCCTGTGAGCCGGTGGGCATGTAGGCCGAGATAAATATAGTGGCCGCGGAGTCACTGCAACCTCCCCCCACCCGGACACAGGTCCAACATGGGTGGGGCGCGCCGACTGCCCGCGCCCGGTACGGCGACCGGACTAACACACAACACCCACGTTCCGATGCAACGCGGTCACCGAACGAATAGCAGTCAGAGTACCCATTAAAACGCACTCGCATATCGGTCGCCCTAACCGTGGTCTCTTGAACGAGCAGAACATCTACAAATCGCTCGATCAGCAGCGCGCCAACATCCTCCACCTTAGAAGACAACCCGTCCACATTAAGTGTCACAACGCACAGGTGGGCGGGCATGGGAGGGAAGGGAAAGGGAAAGGGGTGGGGGGGAGGGGGAGGGCGGGCGGCGTGGCGGTCCCAGTACGAGCGGTGTTCCCGCAAGTACCATCCCCGGCATGCAAAACGTTGTAAACGCTCGCGGACATGCCCACCCTGCCCTTAGGTATAATACCCATCAAAGCGCACTAGCCCATCCCGCTGCAACACACGATCGATCTTCGGAATGGCCGAGGGCCGACCATTAAACGCCCGATCGACGCGGCTCCAAAAGGCAGGTAGTGGCGACGGGTCCCCCCAACAACACACACGACGCAGGGACGCCCCAGCCCCCAGCCATGTACCCAACCGTCCAAGGGCAAACCCCCGTCACTATGACGGCTGCACCCGGTGGCGCGCGGTTGCCCATATCTGGGCCAACCCTACCGGAGCTACGTTTATGTTATACCACGCGGGAAAACTCGGTAATGCGGTAGGGTCTTGGCAAACATTCCCTTGCGCAGGACAGGACTGGTACCAGTGAAACCCTTGGAGCCTCTCTACGACGGCCGTTTAGGCAGCAATCCAGTTACGGAAAGCCCTGGGTAGGCGACGCTCTGTTATAGTCATCAAGTAGCAAATTGCCGAAGCATTCTGCAAGACTAATTAGAGGCCAGTGACGGAATTTCCAACAGTGTTGGATCACCGTCTAAAACACTGCCATCAAAATACCTGGCACTGGCCACGAAAGGTCCGCCCTACCCGTTTGGGCGCGCGTCGGCCCATTCGAGTAATGCGTTTGCCCCAACCCGCGGAGCAAAGCATTTCGGGAGTGCGATACATGTGCAACCAAGAAGGCAATGTGAGGGAGGGCCCGACGCCATAGCCGGAAAATTTTCCCATTCCCATTAAAATCCAGGGCGCCGCGAAGGGAAGGGGGGACCCCGCCCAAAATAGGCAGTTAAGTCCCCAGGTGTTGACACAATAACCTGACTACTAATAAAATCCCTGAACTCCGGAACTAACAACCCAAAAGTATGACGGTGATACCCCCACCGCGGGCACTCCACCAACATATGTTCGATAGTCTCAGATTCACCTCCGCCACATGCAGCAGGGCAGTGTTCCAGGAACCGCGCAGGCATGGCATGAATCCGGGCCAACCGGCGGGCAGTGGGAAATACTCGGGTGCGTAACTGTATCATAATGTGCAGACCGGCCACAACCCCCGCGGGGACACCCTCACCGTACTGTGGCAACGGGTTTGACGCATAAGACGCATGGACACATATACCCCAGGTTTTATTGCGTGCTAACGATGCCGACGATTCGTAACGCGCCCACACCGATGCCTTTACTAGTTTAGCGGCATCGCGCGGCTAGTGACCTCCACTCAAGTGGAAAGTGCGCCCCCTCAGCTAGCCCTACGTTCGCCCTAGGTAGTCGATCTAACCACCGCACAGTCCCTGACGTCCACGTGTTAGGGCGCGCCCGACTTGGCTGATCTACTAAATGGGTTATACATGTATTCAAGTCGGATGCTTTAAGGAGCGCCCGAGCCCGTGCCGCAGCGGCCGTAGCCTCTATGGGCGCAATATCCAATTCCCGCATCATCGGTGCAGTGGCCACCCCAGGGGAGTTTTTACCCACCCCAATGAGGCACCGCAAGCACTGATTGAATACGGTTTGTAATTTATTTGCACCGCTAGTTCTATCCATGCCCCATACTTAACACCCGTACGTTAAAACCGGCAGTACACAGGTTTTAAAGACAGACACACGCACATTAATAGGAATTATGTCCCGTCCACCGACTAATACCGAATCGAGCGCCTCAATGGCGCGTTTACCCTTCTTAATTCGATCGGTCGTCTACTATGTATTGCATACGTAAATCCAACTTAATGACCGTACCCAAGTACCTATATTCATTTACAACCGGTACCCGTCCCCCCTCAAGCTGCCATCGCGCAGCGAGTTCGCGTAACGCGGTCTCGTCGGAATATCGGCCTAATGCCATCACCCGCCCACACTTAAGTACCCCAAACCCCATAAAATGGTCCTCCGCCCACTGCGAGAAGTGGGCGAACATGGCATGCAACTTATCGAACGAGCCTGTGATACCAACAGCGTCGTCCGCGTATAGCTGACATGGCACCCTTAGTGGTTGCCTTGCCGCTAATGTGTCGGTGCACCCTGGTACATCACACCCTAGATGTTCTTACTACCCCATCGAACATATCGTTAATATATATGTTGAATAGGATGGGGGAAGCGGGGCATCCCTGTCGGAGGCCACGCTCTATGGGTATGGGGTCTGATAGTGTTCCCGGGGCCACCCCTTTCTTGACCCGTACCATACTATCCATGTACAATGTTTTAATGAAGGTAAGCATATGACCCGTAACTCCTATGGCTTGTAGTTTTAGGAATAAAAGCTCGTGAGGTACGGTGTCATATGCCTTCCTAAAGTCAATAAAACCCGCGTACGTGGGTAGACCTGCCGCTTGTCGACGAGCCGCGATATCGAACAAGGTGGCGACGTGCATGGGGCCCTCCTCATTCCGCATAAAACCCGCTTGCCAACGGCGGATGATCCCTTTAGCTTGGCAGACGTATTGCAAGCGTGGGGTAATGACGGTCATAAGGAGTTTCATAGCGGCACCCATAATCGAAATACCCCTATAATTGTCCATAACGGTCGCGTCGCCTTTCTTTGGCACCGATACTATGGCCGAGCTACGCCACTACTAGGGGATATAGTTCTTAGTCCATATCCCGTTAATTAAGGCCAGCAATGCCTTGCCAAAATGGCTATTTGGGGCGTATATCGCCAATTTTAAAGCCTCCGCAGTGATCCTATCCTACCCATGGGCCTTATTATTTTTTAAACGCCTAAGAGCCTTGACTAGTTCCTCCCATGTTATATGCCCATTAATCCCGTTTAGTGCGGGGGCAATGGGTGGCGATGCACCGTGGCGGTGTTCCCACGCCGCACGGCATATCGCAGCCCGTTGTGCTAGGGGGTGGGGGTCACGCATCAACTCCCGATAGTGCCGCGCCCAGCGCGCATTGATTTCGCCCGGCTCGGTATGAAGTACCCCCGATACCGGATCGCGTACTGGTTGCCTGGTCGTTCGCGCCCTCGAATGAACCCTGCCCGTTACGGAGAGAGCGCGCCCACTCCAGAACTCCCGTCTCCCACCACCCTTCCTAAAATCCTGAACCGCTTCTAGCACGGCCCGCTCCGTCCCTCTGGCGGCGGCGGTTATTACGTACTAGTGTCCGGACCATATGCCGTGTAGCAGCATATTGTGCCGACGCTAGAGCGGCATCCCGAGGGCCCCTAGTCCCCCAGCACGCCATAAAGGCCATGCGCCGACGATTAATCGCACCTAGGATAGACCGTTGCAGCCCTAGGCCACGACGCCAGGGCTTGGTAACAGCCCCTACCCCACGCGCCGCCGACCATATTGCCTGGATAAAGTGCAATCATGAGGGCCCGCCGTCTACATGTGGGTCATCTTGAGGGGTGAGCACCGCGAACGGATTAGCAGTGACAAAAATCGTGGAACGGCTTTGGCCATTCAGAGGGAGAGTCACCGTAGGCCGGTTTGGGAATGGACCTTGCAGACATGCGTTCATGCAGGGAAGGTGGACGGGTATCCTCACGGATGGCGCCCACGGGGAAAGAAGACATGACAGGGAAGTGATCGGAGGTGTCCCACGAGTAGTCCACCCATGCTGAGGGCGAGAGAGGGTGGGGAGGGCCTATGGTGGGAGGCCATGCGATGAAGTGATCGAGAACGCGGCAGCTGCCTCTCCGACAAGTACCTCGTTCGCGCGCCGATGCATCTCGCGGCCACATGGGCTTACCGCCGTGAAGGCACCGCCAACGCCTGAGTAGAGCCGTCAACTCCCTTTCATCCATGTTCCAACCCCCCCCCCCCCCCCCCACCACGATCATATCCCTCGGATAACTCGTACGAAGCCGCGCCAACTCTTCGCGCAGGTGGTCCCGATACGGTTCCTCCTGTGAGCCGGTGGGCATGTAGGCCGAGATAAATATAGTGGCCGCGGAGTCACTGCAACCTCCCCCCACCCGGACACAGGTCCAACATGGGTGGGGCGCGCCGACTGCCCGCGCCCGGTACGGCGACCGGACTAACACACAACACCCACGTTCCGATGCAACGCGGTCACCGAACGAATAGCAGTCAGAGTACCCATTAAAACGCACTCGCATATCGGTCGCCCTAACCGTGGTCTCTTGAACGAGCAGAACATCTACAAATCGCTCGATCAGCAGCGCGCCAACATCCTCCACCTTAGAAGACAACCCGTCCACATTAAGTGTCACAACGCACAGGTGGGCGGGCATGGGAGGGAAGGGAAAGGGAAAGGGGTGGGGGGGAGGGGGAGGGCGGGCGGCGTGGCGGTCCCAGTACGAGCGGTGTTCCCGCAAGTACCATCCCCGGCATGCAAAACGTTGTAAACGCTCGCGGACATGCCCACCCTGCCCTTAGGTATAATACCCATCAAAGCGCACTAGCCCATCCCGCTGCAACACACGATCGATCTTCGGAATGGCCGAGGGCCGACCATTAAACGCCCGATCGACGCGGCTCCAAAAGGCAGGTAGTGGCGACGGGTCCCCCCAACAACACACACGACGCAGGGACGCCCCAGCCCCCAGCCATGTACCCAACCGTCCAAGGGCAAACCCCCTGTCACTATGACGGCTGCACCCGGTGGCGCGCGGTTGCCCATATCTGGGCCAACCCTACCGGAGCTACGTTTATGTTATACCACGCGGGAAAACTCGGTAATGCGGTAGGGTCTTGGCAAACATTCCCTTGCGCAGGACAGGACTGGTACCAGTGAAACCCTTGGAGCCTCTCTACGACGGCCGTTTAGGCAGCAATCCAGTTACGGAAAGCCCTGGGTAGGCGACGCTCTGTTATAGTCATCAAGTAGCAAATTGCCGAAGCATTCTGCAAGACTAATTAGAGGCCAGTGACGGAATTTCCAACAGTGTTGGATCACCGTCTAAAACACTGCCATCAAAATACCTGGCACTGGCCACGAAAGGTCCGCCCTACCCGTTTGGGCGCGCGTCGGCCCATTCGAGTAATGCGTTTGCCCCAACCCGCGGAGCAAAGCATTTCGGGAGTGCGATACATGTGCAACCAAGAAGGCAATGTGAGGGAGGGCCCGACGCCATAGCCGGAAAATTTTCCCATTCCCATTAAAATCCAGGGCGCCGCGAAGGGAAGGGGGGACCCCGCCCAAAATAGGCAGTTAAGTCCCCAGGTGTTGACACAATAACCTGACTACTAATAAAATCCCTGAACTCCGGAACTAACAACCCAAAAGTATGACGGTGATACCCCCACCGCGGGCACTCCACCAACATATGTTCGATAGTCTCAGATTCACCTCCGCCACATGCAGCAGGGCAGTGTTCCAGGAACCGCGCAGGCATGGCATGAATCCGGGCCAACCGGCGGGCAGTGGGAAATACTCGGGTGCGTAACTGTATCATAATGTGCAGACCGGCCACAACCCCCGCGGGGACACCCTCACCGTACTGTGGCAACGGGTTTGACGCATAAGACGCATGGACACATATACCCCAGGTTTTATTGCGTGCTAACGATGCCGACGATTCGTAACGCGCCCACACCGATGCCTTTACTAGTTTAGCGGCATCGCGCGGCTAGTGACCTCCACTCAAGTGGAAAGTGCGCCCCCTCAGCTAGCCCTACGTTCGCCCTAGGTAGTCGATCTAACCACCGCACAGTCCCTGACGTCCACGTGTTAGGGCGCGCCCGACTTGGCTGATCTACTAAATGGGTTATACATGTATTCAAGTCGGATGCTTTAAGGAGCGCCCGAGCCCGTGCCGCAGCGGCCGTAGCCTCTATGGGCGCAATATCCAATTCCCGCATCATCGGTGCAGTGGCCACCCCAGGGGAGTTTTTACCCACCCCAATGAGGCACCGCAAGCACTGATTGAATACGGTTTGTAATTTATTTGCACCGCTAGTTCTATCCATGCCCCATACTTAACACCCGTACGTTAAAACCGGCAGTACACAGGTTTTAAAGACAGACACACGCACATTAATAGGAATTATGTCCCGTCCACCGACTAATACCGAATCGAGCGCCTCAATGGCGCGTTTACCCTTCTTAATTCGATCGGTCGTCTACTATGTATTGCATACGTAAATCCAACTTAATGACCGTACCCAAGTACCTATATTCATTTACAACCGGTACCCGTCCCCCCTCAAGCTGCCATCGCGCAGCGAGTTCGCGTAACGCGGTCTCGTCGGAATATCGGCCTAATGCCATCACCCGCCCACACTTAAGTACCCCAAACCCCATAAAATGGTCCTCCGCCCACTGCGAGAAGTGGGCGAACATGGCATGCAACTTATCGAACGAGCCTGTGATACCAACAGCGTCGTCCGCGTATAGCTGACATGGCACCCTTAGTGGTTGCCTTGCCGCTAATGTGTCGGTGCACCCTGGTACATCACACCCTAGATGTTCTTACTACCCCATCGAACATATCGTTAATATATATGTTGAATAGGATGGGGGAAGCGGGGCATCCCTGTCGGAGGCCACGCTCTATGGGTATGGGGTCTGATAGTGTTCCCGGGGCCACCCCTTTCTTGACCCGTACCATACTATCCATGTACAATGTTTTAATGAAGGTAAGCATATGACCCGTAACTCCTATGGCTTGTAGTTTTAGGAATAAAAGCTCGTGAGGTACGGTGTCATATGCCTTCCTAAAGTCAATAAAACCCGCGTACGTGGGTAGACCTGCCGCTTGTCGACGAGCCGCGATATCGAACAAGGTGGCGACGTGCATGGGGCCCTCCTCATTCCGCATAAAACCCGCTTGCCAACGGCGGATGATCCCTTTAGCTTGGCAGACGTATTGCAAGCGTTGGGTAATGACGGTCATAAGGAGTTTCATAGCGGCACCCATAATCGAAATACCCCTATAATTGTCCATAACGGTCGCGTCGCCTTTCTTTGGCACCGATACTATGGCCGAGCTACGCCACTACTAGGGGATATAGTTCTTAGTCCATATCCCGTTAATTAAGGCCAGCAATGCCTTGCCAAAATGGCTATTTGGGGCGTATATCGCCAATTTTAAAGCCTCCGCAGTGATCCTATCCTACCCATGGGCCTTATTATTTTTTAAACGCCTAAGAGCCTTGACTAGTTCCTCCCATGTTATATGCCCATTAATCCCGTTTAGTGCGGGGGCAATGGGTGGCGATGCACCGTGGCGGTGTTCCCACGCCGCACGGCATATCGCAGCCCGTTGTGCTAGGGGGTGGGGGTCACGCATCAACTCCCGATAGTGCCGCGCCCAGCGCGCATTGATTTCGCCCGGCTCGGTATGAAGTACCCCCGATACCGGATCGCGTACTGGTTGCCTGGTCGTTCGCGCCCTCGAATGAACCCTGCCCGTTACGGAGAGAGCGCGCCCACTCCAGAACTCCCGTCTCCCACCACCCTTCCTAAAATCCTGAACCGCTTCTAGCACGGCCCGCTCCGTCCCTCTGGCGGCGGCGGTTATTACGTACTAGTGTCCGGACCATATGCCGTGTAGCAGCATATTGTGCCGACGCTAGAGCGGCATCCCGAGGGCCCCTAGTCCCCCAGCACGCCATAAAGGCCATGCGCCGACGATTAATCGCACCTAGGATAGACCGTTGCAGCCCTAGGCCACGACGCCAGGGCTTGGTAACAGCCCCTACCCCACGCGCCGCCGACCATATTGCCTGGATAAAGTGCAATCATGAGGGCCCGCCGTCTACATGTGGGTCATCTTGAGGGGTGAGCACCGCGAACGGATTAGCAGTGACAAAAATCGTGGAACGGCTTTGGCCATTCAGAGGGAGAGTCACCGTAGGCCGGTTTGGGAATGGACCTTGCAGACATGCGTTCATGCAGGGAAGGTGGACGGGTATCCTCACGGATGGCGCCCACGGGGAAAGAAGACATGACAGGGAAGTGATCGGAGGTGTCCCACGAGTAGTCCACCCATGCTGAGGGCGAGAGAGGGTGGGGAGGGCCTATGGTGGGAGGCCATGCGATGAAGTGATCGAGAACGCGGCAGCTGCCTCTCCGACAAGTACCTCGTTCGCGCGCCGATGCATCTCGCGGCCACATGGGCTTACCGCCGTGAAGGCACCGCCAACGCCTGAGTAGAGCCGTCAACTCCCTTTCATCCATGTTCCAACCCCCCCCCCCCCCCCCACCACGATCATATCCCTCGGATAACTCGTACGAAGCCGCGCCAACTCTTCGCGCAGGTGGTCCCGATACGGTTCCTCCTGTGAGCCGGTGGGCATGTAGGCCGAGATAAATATAGTGGCCGCGGAGTCACTGCAACCTCCCCCCACCCGGACACAGGTCCAACATGGGTGGGGCGCGCCGACTGCCCGCGCCCGGTACGGCGACCGGACTAACACACAACACCCACGTTCCGATGCAACGCGGTCACCGAACGAATAGCAGTCAGAGTACCCATTAAAACGCACTCGCATATCGGTCGCCCTAACCGTGGTCTCTTGAACGAGCAGAACATCTACAAATCGCTCGATCAGCAGCGCGCCAACATCCTCCACCTTAGAAGACAACCCGTCCACATTAAGTGTCACAACGCACAGGTGGGCGGGCATGGGAGGGAAGGGAAAGGGAAAGGGGTGGGGGGGAGGGGGAGGGCGGGCGGCGTGGCGGTCCCAGTACGAGCGGTGTTCCCGCAAGTACCATCCCCGGCATGCAAAACGTTGTAAACGCTCGCGGACATGCCCACCCTGCCCTTAGGTATAATACCCATCAAAGCGCACTAGCCCATCCCGCTGCAACACACGATCGATCTTCGGAATGGCCGAGGGCCGACCATTAAACGCCCGATCGACGCGGCTCCAAAAGGCAGGTAGTGGCGACGGGTCCCCCCAACAACACACACGACGCAGGGACGCCCCAGCCCCCAGCCATGTACCCAACCGTCCAAGGGCAAACCCCCGTCACTATGACGGCTGCACCCGGTGGCGCGCGGTTGCCCATATCTGGGCCAACCCTACCGGAGCTACGTTTATGTTATACCACGCGGGAAAACTCGGTAATGCGGTAGGGTCTTGGCAAACATTCCCTAGCGCGAGGTATACGGGTTACGGATCCCCGAGTCGCCGGCCGGACAGGGCCGACAGCGCAAGGGCGGATACCGCTCGGTTAAGGACTAGTGGTTACGCGATGGGGCGCTAAAGCCTGCCGGTTTGACCGCGGGCGGGCGGGCTGGCGGGCTGGGGCAATCTTGCCTGCGGAGCGGATGGAGCCGGGTTGCACCAAGAATCATGTCCCGACCTCGTGGCGTCTTGTCCTGGCCTTTTCTGTCCCGGCATGTCCTGGTCGACCTGACCTGCCGGCGGGGGGGGGGGGGGGGGGGGCTCGACGCAGGCAATTAATTAGTCGGTTAGTCACCTAACCGCGCGACCGATCGCGGGATCCTCGCCGACACACGCAACCGCGACAAACGGTAAAACCCGCAAGCTGCGCGGCTAGTCCCGAAGGAGGGCCGTTGGAGTGCTGATGACCGGCTGGCTGGCTGAATGGCTGGCGCTGGGGAATTGGAAACGGCTGGCGGGCTGGCGGGCTGACGGGTGATCGGCTCGGCGGAGCGGACGGCGTCGCGAGTACTTAAGGGCAGTGCTGCGCTTAACACAGGGAAAAAGCGGCTGAGAAGTGAGCAGTGGTACTGGTAGTCGCTAGTAACGTTAACATTCTAGTTTGAATGTTAGCTACATGTACTCGCAGTCCCGTACCGCTTGGACTTCCCGATGTCCAGCGGCGCTAGCGACAGCATGCAACAGCATGCGACAGCCCTGATACATGACTCACCCGCACCACGAGGGGAGTCCACGAGGGGAGTCCACCAGCTGACCAGCTAGCGCATCGTCATCGCACCTCTCGTAGGTGTGCAATAGTGAACATCTCTACGAGTAGACGGTCTCGACGACTAGTCTTCCACCTCGACACTTGCGCGCTACGATGGTATGCGGCAAGAAGGCGGCGGACCCTACTAAGGCAACGCCAGCCGACATTTTGGACGAAGCGCCCGCGGAGTCGACAGAGACGACACGGGACACGTTAACGCCTGCGTTATTGCAAGCGTTGGCGTTGAAGGTGGGCGCTCTATCAACCCACTTGGACGAACAGGACAACAACAAGCACAAGGAGCAGCGCGACATTCCCTCGGACGACGACGACGTCGGCGAGGGTGGCAAGGAGCCGGAGCACGACGCCCGGACAGCCGTTGCTACGGGGCGCGCGCGCGGCGTCATGGCCGTGTTCATCGATCTTCGGGATTGGGAAGCCCTCTTGCCCCGGGCGTATCAAGACTCCCCGCCCCTTTCGGGCGCCACACGCCCAAGCCTCTGGCGGCCCCGTAACGGCGAGGCCGACCGCTACCTCATTGAGGCCAACAAGACTGCGTCGCGCGACGAGTACCGCCACATGCTGTGCTATGGCGTCTACCGCGCCGCCGCTAACACGGCGGCTTAAGACAGCTATGTCTACGCTTCTTGCGCCCGATACCCCCAAGCACTCAACACCGCGTCGACGCCCTTGACCTACTCCACGCCGCGCATCGCCCGCTTGAAGCAGTGGGTGACGCGGATGAGGCCAGGCTCACTTACCTTCGATGCTTCAAGGCCAAGAAGGCCCTCACCCCCGAGGATCAAGTCCCCGAGCGACTCATCTACTCCCGGGTCTTCGACATCACCGCCGAGCATGAGCGCTCCACCAACGTCGTCGACGGCCTCCTGGCAGCGCTCGAGGACAAGCGCCCCAAGGTCGGCCTCGAGGCTGCGGTCAAGGCACAGGCGTCAGCGACCTTCAAGAGGCAGGCAACGGAGCGCGACACCGACCGCGACAAGGCGCGGAAGGAAAAGGACAAGGCGGCGCGCGAGAGGCGGGAGCAGCAACGCCGCGAGGCGGACGCCAAGAACCGCGACAGGAACGGCGACAAGACACGCGACTTACGGTGTGGCGCGCCGCGCCGACATCTGCTGCCCGGACTCTGACTATATCCGTCACCGCGTAAGGCGGAGCTGGCTGCACTGGCAAGACATCGGTGCGAGCGCGCAAGTGACGAGCTGGATACATGACGATGGCGCGTACGCGTGCCTTTCCGCTACAATCGGCCACCCCCAATTTTCAACCAAGGCGTCTCGTTCGACGACACGACCCATGCCCAGCTTAAGTTCCTCACCGCCAAACTAAGACGCTTTACGGCGGCCGGCGCGTGGGAGAAGTCGTCGTGCGCACGGTGGGTGTCCTTGGCGCTCTTCGTTCCGAAGCCCGGCGACAACCAGTGGCATTTCATCATCGACCTCCGCGTACTCCACGCCTTCTGCGCACGCAAGCGACTACGAATGGAGACACTCACGGGCGTTCGACACCTGACCGTGAAAGGGGACTACATGTTTTCGTTCGACCTTCAAAACGGCTTCTATGCCACGGGCATCGCGCCCTCCGACCGCGACTACTTCACGGTCAGCATCCGCGGGACCCTCTACCGGCTGGGCGGCCTCCCATGGGTTGGTCGCTGAGCCCTTACTACTTCACGACGTCCGCGATGACGACGTTCGTGAAACACCTACGCTCTCCGACTATCCCCGCTTCGCCTGGCAATGTCCCGCGGTCGTGCCGCTGGTTGCGCCGCGGGCGGTGGAGGGGGGCGCGCATGTTACCATACGTCGATGATTTCTTGACGTTCGCCTCGTCGGAGCCGGAGGCGCTGGAGCTCCGCCTGCGCGTCGCCGACTTGCTAGACATCCTGAGCATGCAACGCAACCCCGCCAAAGCGCTGTGGGAGCCGGTCCACTACGGCCAGCACTTGGGGGTGGACATCGACACGGCCACGGGATATTTCATGCCCCGGCGGACAAACTGCAGCGGCTCGCGCGCCAAGCCAAGCAAGTGCTGCAGCGCGCGGCCCGCGACGCCCGTTGGCTGCCCGTGCGGGAGCTGCAGTCGCTCGCTAAGCGGGCTCAATGCCTGTACTTGGCGACCCCGGCCGCGCGCTCCTACCTGCGAGAGCTCCACGACGTGGTGGGCTCCAAGTGGGGCGGCCGAGTGCGCATGACACACCAACTGCGGCGCGACTTGCAGTGGTGGACCGCCGTGCCGACTCAGTCCAACATCCGCCCTATCCACCGCCCTGTGGAAAGGGCCTACGTGCCTTTCGATAGCTCCGGCTACGGTTGGGGGGCGGTGCTGAATGGCAGGCTGGAGGCGCGGGGGTTTTGGGGGCAGCCAACGAGCGCCGGCACATCACCTAGAAAGAAATGCGGGCCGTCCGGCCGGCAGTGGAGTCTTTCCTGCAACACCTCGCCGGTTGCCGCGTGTTGCTGCACGAGGACAACCAGGCGGTGTGCAACGTCCTTGCTGGCCTCACCTCCCGCTTCGGAGATGATGGCGGAACTACGCAAGCTGTGGTACATGCTGGACAGCAACGGCGTACACATCAGAGCCCACTACATCCGGTCCGCCGCGAACGTCTGGGCGGATCGACTGAGCCGACACCTCGATAGCGACGACTCGCAACTGGACCCCGTTCTATTCGCGGAGCTGGAGGTCATGTGGGGTGCGCACCCCGCCCGTCGACCGGTTCGCGTCAGCCCTGAACGCGATGCTACCGCGCTACAACGCTGCGTGGTTGGACCCCGGCTGCGAGGCGGCGGACTCCTTTCACCTGTCCGATGCGGAGTGGCGTCGCGAGAACGACTACCGCAACCCCCCATGGCCGCTCCAGCCTGCCGGACATGTGCAGAAGCCGTGCTAGAGCGGCGCGGCCGCTACCGTCGTGGCCCCTCGCTGGGAGGGTAAGGTGTGGCACCATGCACTTACCGAGATGGCGGTGGCGGAGCGCGTGGTACTGCCGCGCCGCGATCTTTTCCGGCCGGGGCGGAGGGCAGGGCGCGATATGCCCGGAGCACCGCGCTAGGCAGTAAGTATCTTCGGTGTGCCATTCCGTCATGGCTGCACATGCGCCGCAGATCAGTGAGCGCAACCTTGGCGTTGTTCCCCGTACGCCAGGCCCGTGCGCGAGCCGCGCGTGCCGCCGGAAAAAAATTCTGTTGGACATTCAGACGAGCGGCACGAGCCCGTGGGCAACTACTATGCGTCCGTACATGCGTTCAGTACTAGGCAACGACGAACCCGGCAAAACGGCGCGTCATTTGTACCTGTCGGCGTGAGCATGGACTACCGCCAGTACGTACGGCAGCGCCATCCCCCCGTTCTTATAGTTCTGCGCTGAGCAGGGTGTGCCGCCCTTGGGTGCCACGGCGGCAACCGTCGCGCGCTACATCGCGTGGCAGGGTTTTCGGGGGACTGTCAAGGCAGCCAGTTTGCAGCCTTACCTTTCCGCGATCAACGGCTTCTACCGCGAGGCCGCGACCACGGCGCGGAGCCGGTGGCGCAGGGCGACCTCATCAGCAAGGTGAGAAAGGGCCTCGCGGCATCGCAGGTTGAGCCAGACCAGCCTGGAGTCCGCACCGACATGCCCGCCCGGTTGATCACGCGGACATTGCGGCTCGCGGAGACCCTGCGTGAGGAGATGGGACCCACATGGACCCGCGACCAGCACCCTCGTATCATCTTGCTCCACGCCGCTATGGCAGTCGTTGCCATGTGTGTTCTATACGCGCTTGGCAAGGCCGGCGTAGCTCGCCAAACGGGCGATTTGACGGTTATTGCAGATGGTAAAATCATACTGTACCATCGGGACCAAAAAGGCAAACGAGGGCAACACCGTGACCGCAAGTTACGGTGCCAGATTCCGGCGCGCGCGCGTAGCCCCGGATTGCGTCCTTGCTGCTCTATTTTGATGCCGCACGCACAGTAGAATGCGGTCAGCGAGGACTGCCAGCAGCCCGGTGGGCAGCAGTGACCCACGACGAGCCGGCGGCATCGTGGACATCGGCCACCGTCACATACTGGTTGCAACTAGTGGCACATATGTTGGAGTAGCACCCGCCTCCCGGGGTTATAGTATGGGCGTCACACTCTCTCCGCAAAGGCGCGGCCACTACGGCGTACGCTATCGGCGGGGTGCTGCCGAAGATCGAGCACTTTGACGGTTGGGCGGAGTTCAGGAGTTATCCAACGTCGTGCTCGACTATATCAATCCCACGGCGCTGCCGTGTGCATCATCGTGGCAGCTCTTCGGTTGGCTTACCCCTTGGGGTGGGCCGCCAGCGATAGGCTGCCCGCCCATGGGCGCCATGATGGTAGGCTGATGATAGGCTTGCCGCCATGCGGCCCCACAATGGTTAAATGGTCATATTGGTAACTTAGAGGTTTGATTACACCGGGCTATCACCGGTATTGGTAACGTTAAGATTCTAGTTTGAATGTTAACTACATGTACTCGCAGTACGGGTACCGCTTGGACTTCCCGATGTCCAGCGGCGCTAGCGACATCATGCAACAGCCGTGCTACATGACTCGCCCGCACCACGAGGGGAGTCCACCTTCTGCCTTTGCGCCAGCTGACCAGCTAGCGCAACCCACCCACCCCGCTATGCTACCCTTTCAATGCGGACTATACGCCCCGTGGGCCTACTCACACCCCAAAAAGCAAGAGATTCACATCTTTGGCAAAGACGACCTCACAATGGTTAAACGAGTATTTTAGTATTTCAAAATACTCCCTGGCCTCGCGGGGGGGGGGGGGGGGGGGGGGGGGGGCTATTTTCACCTGGCGCCGAGGGAGTATTCTAGTATTTTCGCCCATTGTACATATGTGCTTATTAAGTGTTGTTCGGACCCCCACATGCCGCCGGGCATCCCGCGCGCGGGCCTGCCAAATCACCACCCGGCGAGCTGCGGATGCCACGAGATCTCCTCCCCAAACGTCAGCATACAGCCTGACACCCCGCATGAGTGATACCTTCTCGCTGCCCGACGACAAAGAGAAGGATGGGCGAGTCCCCAGCCACCTGTTGACAACGAGGCGGGCGGAGATGGCGGTGGTGCTGCGCCTGCTACGGGCCCCGCACCGCCTCCTACGGAAAAGGGCAGCTCCTCCTCTCAAGTTGAGGCGCCTGCTGATCTGGATCAAGACCCCGAGGACGACATCCAGGTCAGGAAGGGGCGAGGCGCACGCAAGGGGAGGGAGATGACGACGGTGGAGGCGATTTTGTATGCCCGTGTCGGAAACGAAGCTTACCAGCGAAGCGTGAGGCGCGATGATGGGAAGGAGTCGATGATTACCGCCCTCTACAAGCAGCAAGAAATACTACAATACCGTGCTGCCAATTCCGTCCGGAGGGATGAGTATTTTCGTATTTTCGTATTTTCCGGCCTCAAATACCAAAATAGTCGCTACCAAATACCAAGATACTAAAATACTCGGTAATTGCGTAATAAGTGGCCTAAGCTCATGATGTGCTTTTTTCTTACATCAGTGCTTTCCCATATGGGCGTCTCCTACACAAGTGGCGTATCTATGATCTCGCGGCTTTTCGAATATGGGATTGACACAGGATACTACTTAAGAGTGTGTTCTCCACTCTAGTCGCTAGCTGCCGTCACTACGGGTACCCTTCGCCGCCACGTTCGTTGCAACTTGCAAGAGGCCGATATTTAGCGACTACATGAGGGCTATGAGTAAAAGCAAAGTAGAGTTCGCCCCGGGACATCGGCCGAAG
The DNA here is from genome assembly GCA_006384855.1 of Tetraselmis striata. Classification (NCBI taxonomy): domain Eukaryota; kingdom Viridiplantae; phylum Chlorophyta; class Chlorodendrophyceae; order Chlorodendrales; family Chlorodendraceae; genus Tetraselmis; species Tetraselmis striata. The sequence goes on from VCJN01001409.1 coordinate 116,888, forward strand.
CCGCCCCAGGAGTTGACCTCTTGCGCCAGCTCCAAACGTAGGTCTGGCATAGCCCTTAGACCATTGCCTCATTCGAACCCCGAGCGAAGGACGATAAATGCATCAACCGGGTAATCCCAGGACACGCCGGGCCGATATTGCTAATACAGTTAATTACATGAGCTATAGCTGCAGAAGGCGATATCAAAAGCGGCCCTGATAGCAACCGCTTCCGAGGCCGCCTCTTACGCGATGCGACAGCGTTCCTCGTGACTGATCCTCCAAGTGAGGGTCGCCTTGGTGAGGTATGTGAGCGTTCCCCTGAGTACTGCGATTCCATGTTCCGCGTTGCCGCTTGCCGCCCATTTGGCATGCTTCCGGCGGCTCCCTTGGCGAGTCATGCCCTTGTGCTTTTTGCTTCTTCTCGGTACAAGGTATGCTGGCCCGTTTTGAGGATGCTGGCGTGGATTTCACTCCTTCAACTTGGGAGGTCGCATACGCTGATCACGTGGCTCGTTGCTCTGGGGGCGACTCCAATCACGCCGCACACGAGTGGCTTGGGCGGCACATGGCCTTTCCGACGTTTGCCACGACGTGAAGTCCGCGCTGGGCGTGGGTGTCCAGATCCTCACGGACCCGTCGGTGCTTGTTTCTCTTCCGAAGGGCAGCGACGGCCGGCTGACCGATGATTGGGGTTTTTGGGGTATGGTGGTACCCGCGGGAACACGGTTGCTGTCGATACCACCATTGCTCCTATCCTCGGCGTGTCAAGCTCGGATCCAACGACTGCATTGCGGGCTGTAGAGCGCCACAAAAATCCAAAAGTATGACGAGGGTGTCCGAAACGCCGCCGGCATGCTTCGCTTTGTTCCTTTCGTCGTTTCCGAGTTTGGCTCGCTGGCCCCGCACGCTGAGGCCTTCTTGGTGGAGCTCGCGAAAGCAAGCCACACACACACACACTGGCCAAAAAATCGGCGTGGCGCCGCCGTTTCTCCTTGCTCATCAACATGGCACATGCAGACAACGTTCTTGGCGCGGTCGCGGCCGCGCGCGCGGCACGTGATGGTGCTCCTTCGCCTGCGTCGGGTCGCTCGTCGGCATGTGTTGCTATGACCCGTGTCATTGGCTGCAAGCGTCCTCGCCGCGGCTGATAGCCTACCCCAGGGCGGTGGTCCCTTTGGTTTCTGGCAGGTTGGCGACTTCGTGGTTCCCTTGGCTCCTCCTTGGTTCTTGGCTCCCTGGCCTCCTGCTCGACCTTGGTTTCAGGCTTATGTCCCTCTTTGCTGGCAACCTTTCATAGTTGTTGTTAGTTCTGTTTGTAGTGCCCATTTGTTAAAGCCCTGATGTAATATTACAGGGGATATCAGAAAATCACCATAAAAGGACAATCGGAAAGGTCCTAATACAGTACGGCTATGAGGGGCAATGAGTTTCGTCATGGTGTTGGACCGCGCCCTGCCGCGCATACAGGTAGTGAATAATGACTGCTTGAATCCTTACGTTGGTTGGCTATCAGCCTTCTCCCCTATTTGTACCAGCGGTCCCGGGGTTGCTTTTTGTGACCTGTAGTAATGACGACCCGTAGATTACGACCCGTATCGAGCATATCGTTAACGTAGTCGCTGTATCACGTGATGTTCACGTGATACTACCATCACCGGATCCAAGCTGTAACTGGACCACAATTAAAATTCCGACTGGAAAAGCCTTTACTGTACTAATATAGCCCTACAAACCCTTTTATAGCATATGTTGAAGCACTGCTGATATAAAAAATCCATATATAGCCGTGATATATTGATGTGACCCTCCCGAACATGAAAAGTGCATTCCAGCCCCCCCAAAAAGCCCTGTTCCAGTACCGCCTGGTATCAGGAATAATCTGAAGATGCTGATGCTGATCTATATATGCGAGAGCCTGCGCCGAACACTATATAAAGTACAGTAGATCGCGGTTAAGGATGGCCGGCGTACAAGCAATCCTTACCCGTAGTAATCCTCAGGTTAATGATTACATGCGATAGCTGCAACATTCATCAAGAAATCCACACAGAATCATAAAGTTCATTTTTGTGGTAGTGGTAATCCACCTAATACTGTATGCATGGCATTCGCCGGGACGCTTAGCGAATCTAATATAAACCCTACAGCAGTCGCTACGAATTGTATTGCGTCAGTGACACATTGTTGCGCCCGGGTCATTGGCTGCAAGCGTCCTCGCCGCGCCTGATAGCCTACCCCGGGGCGGGGGTTTCTTTAGTTCCTGGCAGCTAAGTGACTTCGTGGTTCCCTTGGCTCTTTCTTGTTTCTTGGCTCCCTGTCCTCCTGCTCGACCTTGGTTTCAGGCTTATGTCTCTCTTTTCCTGGCAACCTTTTAGTTGCTGTTAGTTCTCTTTTTGTGCGCTTCAGTGAAAGCCCTGATGTAATTATATTCCCCGACACATTGTTGCGCTATACACAGGTAGTATCTCCAGCATAATAGTATATTATTCATGCCGTCAGTAATATCCCTGTGGCGCCGTCACCCGGCCGTGTTGATTTATTTTTGCGGCTGCTTCCCCCTACTGCTGTAGTGAGGGGTTTCTGCAGCAGGGGTTACCTGTAGTCGCTTGCCGTCGTCCTGGTGCGCTGTAACGATTTTTGACCTAAACAGGTTTATGAGTTCCCTCTTCCCAACATGGTACTTCCATGCTTGACTGCCCTAGCGCTTCCCGTACGGTTTGGCAGTCCTATCCGGTTATATTACCGGTACCGCCAGGTATATGTACGGGCTACCCCACCGCCCGTGACGCTCCGCTTCCGGCCGGGAGCCTAGAAAGCTACTCGCTCGGGGCTGCCACCACCAAGCGCGTGACCATCTTCTCGCGCCTTCGGCATCAGCTTTGCGTACTTGTGTGCGCCATTTCCCATTTAGGTGGTTTTTGATGAGGTGGTTTCCAAGTCCTGCCCCGGTTTGGCAGCCGAGACGGTTTAATTGGTTATCATGTGCACGAGGTGATGGAGCCATGGGGTCCCCGTTGTGTGTGTGTTGTGTGCGGGGGGGGGGGGGGGGGGGGGAGGGGGGGGCGGTAAACCTCAACACCCCTAGCCGAGTCACAATACGGGCTTACATGGCTCGCGCAGAGGAGCAACCTCTCGCATTGATTTAAACTCTGGAGGATAGGTGTGGCGGACGCACGCGCTACCATGGCCATCGAGCGTCACATATGTCAGCGAAGAAAGCTGCGTCTATACCGCAACAAGTCGATACGGACCAAGGAGGAGTGCGTGCCGTCGAGACGGCCGTTGCTCATCTGCAAGACGTCACCCGCGTCGCGCGCCCTTCCATGGCGTCGCGGCATCGTTCGCGGCGTGTAACCCAAAACCCAAAACCCACTGTAGTGGCGGCGCTTTATTGCGCTACCTTTGTGCACTGTCCGACTTGGGGAATGGCGCCGCTTATGCGCAAGTTTCTCGACAGATCTCGTTGCTCTCGCTCTAGCAAGTGTTCCGGCAACACCCTGTGTTATTGTGGCTGCAATCTACATGGTCCATGCGCTGCCATCGCGTCGCATGGCGGCGTGTACTGCACCCCGTTGTCAACTCGACACCCACAAAGTAATCCAAATACGCAGGGTTGCTCGTCAGGGGCGGCCCACCCACTTGGCGCACCATGTGTATGGTGGTGGCCTAACGTTTGCCGCCACACCGGGATTGTGCGCAACGGTGGTTGTCGCCGGTTCAGTATCGGCAACCACCTCGCCACATCGCATCGAGGTTTTTCGTGTTACTGTCGACTACGTCGGCTGGCCTCCCGCAGCCGGAGCCAACCGCGATCCCGCCCGCGACAAAGCTGCCCCTCGGCGGGGGTAGCTTGCCAGCCACTGGACGCGCTAAGCGTCTCGTGATGACCGTCACGGCTTCTCACTGTGAGATTGTGCGCAACGGCGGCTGTCGCTGGTGCAGCGGCAGCCGCCCCGCCGCACTCCCTTCTAGTGTGACGCTACTAGTCGCTTTCGACCGGCCTCTTGCACCTGAGCAAGCCGCTACCCCGCCCACTACGAGGTGCACCGTGTCACCCCCTGACCTCCGCATTGGTTTGTTCCTCGCCCGTGTGCCGTCTACTACGCTCATTGGCTACACGCTTGCGTGGCGGTTGGTAACTTCAACCGCGCCACCGTACGCGCCATGACGCCCGGGCGCGGGCTTTAGTTTACCTGTGCCCCGTACCGTTGCCGCTCATGTTCGTAATAAAAGAACGCCACGGCGCTCTGGAACAATGCTGCATGTGCAACCTCGCTCCAAACAACCGCCCTCCCGTGCATCCTGCCGGGCCGGCCTCATAGCCGTCTTCACCACATGACTGCTCGCCCGGCCTTAGTTATATACGGGGCCAGATTATTCCATTCCCGTCGTGATGAGCCCCCTCTTGCCATTTTCCTGCGCCGGATGTGATGCGGCGCGGGCGTTTCCGGTGCTCATACGAGTATGGGTGTCACGCTGCGCCACAGTGCTGCGATGCGCGCCACACCGCCGTGCAAAATCGGTGGCACCCTCCGTTCAACATCAACAACGTCGACAAAATCTACTAAGCCTGCGGCTGCCGTCGCCCCGCCCGCTCGACTACGCGTCGCGTGCCATCCGCGACCTCGCCCGGCACGCATGGCGGTCTACATCACGCTCCGCAGCCGCTCCGCGGGCCGCTTGTGCATGTCAAAACCAGACTCCTGACCTTTTGAAATGATATTATCACATTTATGGGGCTTCCTCTTCCGAACATAGCTAACTGCCATGGGTTTGGTGGTTCTATCCGGTTATATTACCGGTACCGCCATGTCTATGTACGGGTTGCCCCACCGCCCATGACGCTCCGTTTCCGGCCGGAAAGCTACTTAGGGTAGCCACCACCATTCGCATGACCAGCTTCCAACTCCTTGCCTTCAACAACGCCCGCCGTCTCCGTTTCCGTGTTCTGCCTCCGATTTCCACCCTCGTTCGCTGTACATTCCGGCCATAAAAGTGAACTCTTTCCGTGTAAATCAGCATTCGCATCCTCTTTGGCGAAACCAGACTCGCGATCTTGTGAAATCTCATTCGTATGTTCGCCGGCAACGACACGGACCCAACTACGGCCAGAGCCGGCGGCGCAATTCTCGGCATGTATGGCTGCATAATGTATGTACGACACGGCGGTAGCGTATACAACGCTTATATCAACGGGTGAAACGGCTTGACTTGTTTAAAATACTACGGGTGCCGTCCCGACTACATGTAGCGAAGACATGCCATGTTTTCAACTCCTTTTGCGCTGCCAATAAGGCTCAGATCAACTGCCAGCGTGACGCAACTCGAACGACACAACCACCATTCACTCGGCCTAGCCCTAGCCAGGGACCATATTTAGCTGTGGCCAACGTTGCGGGGTCAACGGCGGCCGGTAAGCGCGCGGGTGATGTGGATCGCCTTGGTGGTGGGGGTGAAAGTGGATGGTCAGCTACAAAGCTACCCTTAGATTTCAACACGGGCAGTGCCACCGCGCGGGTTGCCACCAAACCCCCACCACGAGGGGAGATGTGACGTCACAAAAACCTGAGATACCATAAGGAGGTGGTTGAAGGTTCTCCCCCCAGCGTGGGAGTTTTTGCTCACGCTAGGGCCCCGGGAGCCCTAGCCTTCACGCTAGGGCCTCACGCGGCCCTAGCCTCACGCGACGGCATGCAGTAGCGCCTACCCTTGCTTGGGACTCGCACCTACCGACTGGCTGCCCCCAAGAGCATCCATGCGTCGTCATATAGTATGAAGTAATCGATGCGTCGATTTTTCAGAAAATTTTCAAATAACGGGTTCTATATCGCTGGCCTACAGTTCCATCACTTGCATTGCCAGCGCTTTGAAGTAGTCGCTACCAGCAGCGAGCGTTTGCATTGCCAGCGCTTTGAAGTACCAGAGTTTTTTCCCATTATCAGCAGCGAGTAGCGAGTACCAGTACCAGTATCAGCAGTACCAGCAGCGAGTAGCGAGTACCAGTACCAGCAACGAGCGTTCGCATTGCCAGCGCTTTGAAGTACGAGAGTTTTTTTTCCATTACCAGCAGCGAGTGGCGAGTACCAGTACACTCATAGCCTCCCAACCGTGAGATCGTAATCGGACGGCTGTGTAATTAAGGACCGTGGGCGGGCGGGTGGGCGGGTGGGTGGATTATAGTTTTTAGTAGTACATGCCAGTAGATAAGCGCTTTAGTCATGCACCTATAGGCCCGATCCGCTGCACTATACGGATACCCGTACGGCAATAAAGCTCACCGCCGAAAAATCGACGCTTCGCTGGATAAGTACCTTCCCTGAACTGTTGCGTGGTGTTGGTCGGGAGCGGGGCGCGGTCGGTGATGCCCGTCGCCAATCGTTCGCTAGTGACCGTATCCCGCATGTATTGCGTGTTGAAAGCGGCGCGGCGCGGCTCTAGTGGGGTGCATCACTAGCACCCATCCCCACCGTCCGTAACTATCACCGCCGCGGTACGGTCACGGCTTCTATAGAATATGGACACACTCAGTCAAGCCCTCCGAGCAAACCTGTGCTGGTCGCACGGCGGATGTTGTCTATGAGACCCGCCGGCAACTTCGCGTTTGGCATCCGCGCCGGTTTGCGCCCCGGTCCGCCGGGCCAGCCGCGCTGCGCATGTCCACCGTCGACAGGTAAACTTCATGCTACATTTGCGACCATTGAGCAGCACCGCGAGCTCACCCTTACTCGCTAAATAGCCGCTATGCATTTCGTCTGCTGCCGTGCTCGACACGCAAGCTCTGCCCGCTGCCGTGTCACACGCCCTTGGTCATGTGGTGGCGAGACGGGATTCGGGAGCCGTGCTTTTTATTTCATCTGCAACCCACCACTCAATCGCCCCCAATATTCCGGCTAGGGCAGCGGCTATGCCGACTTGACCTAGTGTTGCCGATATTCTTCGGATAGCATCTGATTATTTGACGAGCAAAATGTGCCCTAGAATCCCTCACCGGATACCAAGAGGCAGCGATGTGCGGAGAATATTGAGCGTGTTAAAACTTATAGGGCGTGTTGAAACTTAGTTAGGGCGTCTTCTCGCTGTAGAACAAAATATTAAGAACGCGCAATGCCCTTTACTAGTCCAGTTTTAGACGGATACATAACGAGATTTGAGAACATTCGCTAGCACGCACCCCCCAGTTCTGAAGCCAAAAAATTGGGCGCGGTTTTTGCGGCACGTAGTCGGGTCGGCAACTCAGCACCCGTATGCTGGAGAATTTATTATATCCCGTATCCCCATACTGCCCCTATAATCGCGGTAGTAAAGGCGGGGCGGTCGTGTAGGAGTGTATATTGTATCATCACGAGACTATGGAGAACATTCTCAGTCTGATAAATATCTTATGATCCACGTATTACGGGTTGCTAACTTATATGGACGGAGTTCGAGCCCTATCACACTGCAGTTGCTTGTTATCGGGCGGCGCGTCGCTGCAAAACAGTCAACCGTGCAAGTTTCAACTAAGGATTACTTGACTAGTAGCACACGAGTGTGACCTCCTAGTAATAAAGGCGGGCCGGACGAGCAGGAGTGTATATTGTATCATCACGAGACTATGGAGAACATTCTCAGTCTGATCATAAATATCTTATGATCCACGTATTACGGGTTGCTAACTATATATAGGCGGAGTTCGAGCCCTATCATACTGCAGTTGTTATCGCTCGGCGCGTCGCTGCAAAACAGTCAACCGTGCAAGTTTCAACTAAGGATTACTTGACTAGTAGCACACGAGTGTGACCTCCTAGTAATAATATGGTACGACATGATGAATGATGATTTGCAGATGAATCGCGAACATTATCCAGCATTTTACACTACGTTCTGTATGTCCCAACCTCCCAATATCAATACATGTACGTCAGCTCACCGACATGCCTGACACAACGAATGCGGCCTAGTCTCTCAAATCCGCCCAAACAAACCCAGCGGAGGTCACCGTACTTCTTAAATGTATGCATATCGACGCGGTGCACTGGCTACACATACTCATCAAAGTCCTCAAAATGATGTAACACCGCTCACACGCCAGCGGCAAAGGAAAAACCATCAAGCCAAACATACCAAGAAATGAAAAGCGCCGGGAAAAATCTTGTTGAGGGCGACTTTGCGAGAAAAACACACACCTACACCGCCACCCAGACGGACGGGGTACGGGGCACGGGGTAGGGGGTAGGGGGTAGGAGCCGGGGGGGGGGGGGGGGGGGGGGGCGACCGATGACACAACTCTCTTATTAGGCATCTGTAGGGACATGTTTTCAATGAAAGGATTGCAAATGCTAAGGGTACAGCCGACCATATGCTGGTTCATGTAGTCGGGCCGTAGTATCAAGCCAGCTACCGTGGTTGGCCCATGCCCAGCCCTAGGAAGAAGTTGTAACAAATTTCAAATTAGGTTACAGTAGGTCATAAGGTTGAGTTATTTGTGTATATGTCTCCCGTCAGCACTGAAGCTTGACCTCTTATTATTGTCCTTTCTACCTCTGTCCACCCATGCACCCATTCCGCTTCCTATACTATATATGTGTTGATACGTAGCAAGCCGTCTTTGAAAGTCTATGCTGATGTATCATGATTTGCTTTGCACCATGCTTCAATATTTATACATACTTGCTACTGTGGCACAGACTGCCGCTATTTTGTCCCCCGCGCGTCTCCCTCCTTCCCTCCCTATCCACCATTCCATCACAGCTTGACCGACTGTTGCGAGTAGTCTCACATTACTGTTCTGATTGTTTTGCGTACTTACCCAAGGCATATTTTCGTGTCCGTTTCGAACTTCCTGCGTGCTCATTCCGCCCAAGGTCCGCGCAACGATGTCCGCGACCTCGCCGCGGGTTCGTCAACGTCTTGCGCGCGCACTCGCCGGGTGTCGCACTTGCCGGGTGCCGGGTGTCCGGGTGGATGATGGCGCGCAGGTGACTCGGGTGGCTGCTTCTTCTTTAGCTGGCGCATCCCCCTCTTCTTTTGATGCCCACTTGCAGTTGGAGTATAGGGCTCATCTGATTTGGCGCTTAGTATAGGTGATTTATATATTAGCTCTTACCTCTTGCAGCCATCTCTTGTTTCGAATTATGCTGCTCGGATATACTGCTACTCAAATTATTATATACCCGTAATTAAATAGACGCAAATGAGCGTGAAATCTGAATCGCGGACTGGCACAAGACATAAACCATCGTCGGAATTCGTACCTGTTGGGTCAGAGTGTCCGACTGATTATGTGCAGGTACTCCAAAGTACACATGCTGCAGCTCGTAATGAACCACAATTCAAGATGCAGGCCAAATAATCATCGGCGGTTCGCTTTATACTACGCAATAAGTACGCTTATCAGCGTGTATGTCAGTGTGTATGTCATATATGTAGTTCAGATGCGTTTATATAATAGGGTAATAAATGATCACTGGGCAATATCGGCATTTGGCTCCGCTGATGAAGCGGATGATGCAGCTCCCCATTCACGTGCGGAGGCAGTGGTCATGGTGGCGAGCCCTACAGCCCTCAACAAGCCAGCGGGCGGCCAGCATACGAACGGGAGCTCCCAGGATGCTGCACGCATGTAGCACGCATACTGCGCCACGTCGACAGGGAATCCTTGATCAACAAAGACCTGCGCGATGAGTGCACTGCGGAGCCTCTGGACCAACTGGAGACAGCAGAGACTGGCGAGGCCCCGCAGCTGCACGCAGAGATTAAATACTTGCTCAGCGGGGGTCTGCCAGACCCTGGTAAGCAAAAGCGTAGAGCAGCAGCGCCATCGCCGGTGCCCGCCCTGGCCGCCAGCACCCTGATGCGGGAGGAGGCACCCCCAGCGCAGTCCACGGGTCCAACCCCATACCCACCCCTGACATGGCACCGAGCGCCCGCATATATAGCGGCCAGGGCAGCGACCTCAGCCCCAGTGGAGGCGTAGGTCAGCAGGCGTCCCCTCCCTCCGCAGCCCCCTATTCAGCGCTTGCGCATCGGGTGGGACGCCAAGGCTGCCTTAGCCTGGACACAGATGCTTGGAGCGGGAAAGATGGGAGGACAGAGGGAATGCGCAACGAGCGGTGCTACTCTAGCCTAGACACCCACATGGCAGCGGAATGTAGCTGTGAGAGCGTACTTAGACCAGAAGAGGCTCTGTTGTGGTAGTGATGGGCTTTAGACGGGCTTGCGCAGGAAACCCGGGTGTTGCTAGGCAGAGATAGGGGGGGGGTGGACACATAGGAGGCATCGGCTGGCAGTCAGCGGTACGTAAGACATTAAGTGCAGCCAATGGCGGGCCTTAGAACAACACGGCTTGGGAAGCGGAGAGCATCAAGCTGGCAGTTGTCATCAATTTCAGTTATCATAGTCATGCTGCCATGCTGCATAACCAAAGAGTAGCGGCGCGCAGCGTCAGCGGCTCAGTGTTCGGAGGGATGAGTTAAGTCCATCAATTAGGGGCGCTCGCGTGGCAACGAAGAGTGCATGGGTGCATGCCACTGCATGCACGCCCCTTGCATGTCGGTGCAATAGGGGCTTTCGACTATTCATCCGTTGGTCGATCTTGACTGCGACTTCATCACGACCAACGAATTAGGAAAATTCCAAATGGGGACTACTAAGCCTCACTACATATTGCAATTACCCGCTGCTTGGCTGCAGCTATTAAACTATACATACTGCGCTTAGCATGATGCGAACAGCTTATGAGATCTGCAGCGGGAAAACCAGAGTTTCTTGCCATGATGAGCAGCCATGGAAATGCAACGGGGTCTCTCGTGGTCGGAGGGTAGATCGGTGTTGTCAGCCCTGCCAGCCGCCCAAGACGCCAAACTGCCATCGATGACATGAACAGTGGAAGACATCCCTCTTAAGCATATCGTAAAAAACCTCCAAATATTATATGCAATGGTGTGCACACTTGTAAATGTGCAACAGCATCCGTCTGTTGAATGAGGGTCTTGCTCTAGGCACTTTGCCATTTAGAATACCTGTTGACATATCATGTAGCATAAGAGGAAAGACTTCACTGTATGTGTTTTGGCTGGACCTCCGTGCGTGTATGGTGTGGTCAAGTAGCTTGTGGATGCATTGTCTTACTGGCATGATCTGAGCTTGCAAAGCACCCATGTTCCTAACATCAAACATGTACGTTGCATGTCTTGCGCTCAGGGAAAGAGGGCAGCAAGAGCAACGCATCAATAGATAGGGACTATCAACAGCCGGCTTGGTGAACACTGAGAGAAATATTACCCGTACGTCAGGTGTATCAAATTGGTGGAAACACAGGGTGCAACCGTCTGATAGTGCCCAGTGGCAAATACTTACAGCGGAGCCTGGAAAAATCACAGAGTGGCCACGGGTGGCGTAGACAACTCAGCTTGCCTCTAACCCGCTGGCCTCCTCATAATACTTCTGTCATACCCTGATGCAGCCCAGAGCGGTTAGGTATCGCATCATCAAGGTATGAGGTTCACTGCTGGAGCAGTGTGAGGGGATAGTATGCCAGCTGGAAGTGCATAACGATACCTGTGTTGCACCCCTGTTGCGCTCATCCACCAGCTTGACTTCACGCGGCAATTCCGCTAACTACTGGCCGCATTCCACATGTAGCCCCAGGCAACGCGGCGTATACGGTAACCCAGTGCTGGTATTGAGCAGTGTTATGTGGGATGCACGCTCAGCCTTGACATTGCACAGAGCATATTCGCATTTGTTGCTTGCCCTCCCATGGCGCAACTAGCCACAATCCATCATGAGCAAGACAGCCCACCCGTTGAAAGCAGGGCTAGCTAGTTCAGACTGAACTTCCGCTCGTCAGTGTCTCACACCAGCATCCCAGGCACCTTCCTTGGCAGGCTCAGTCTCTTTTTCCCGGTCAAGCCACCGTCCTGCCATGCGCCCTGAAATCACGCGTGGTCTCGTGCCGATCTCGCTTGTGCTAGCGATTGCGTATGGCGCTACGCAACACTGATATGTGTGCGCACTCTGATACACTGATATGTGAGTGCAGAGCAACGCCTGAGCAGTTGGGCATGCCGGTCACAACCGAGGCGCAGAATCCTCCAAATGTTGCGCAACAGTGCCAGCTGGAATTCAGAGGCAGGGAATGGGTCTACCTGTATGAACTGTTTTACATGCCTGTAATATATCTAGGGAGTTTGCAGTCCATGTTGGTACAGGTATCTATCATCACGCACAGTAACCCTGTGTATTAACTTAAACACACCCAATCACTGTTCTATGTCCGCTGACGGTCTTTGCGAGTTTGTTTCGCGGATCTGCTACTAAAGAATCTCATTTGTTTTTCAATGACCCGCTGCAGTCTCTGTGGTCGTGCGTGGGCGGCCTCTGTTCATGCGCCCATCGACTTTATTGTGCTTGCGGAGTTCCTCGCGCTTAGAAATGTCCCGCACCTGCTGCAACAACTCCGGTGGGCAGGTGGCCTCCCTCTTCTTGTCAAGCTTGACTTGCTCAGCTGGCAGCATAGCGATGCGAATGAGATTACGCCACTTGTCTTTCAAGTCCACCGCACTCCTCTTGTCAATTGCGGAAAAGCTGAGCTTCTTAATGTCAGCCCACTTGCCTCCACCGCATTTGTCGACACCATCAACCAGAGCCTGGGTCTCCTCCAGAGTCCAGAATCGGTACCAGGGGTTATGGTTCTTTCCCTTGCTCTTGCCTTCGTCATCAACAACCTCATCATCTGCATCAGATGCTGGTCCATCTGTGCCTGCAGAGGTGGCGGCTTCAGGGGCGGCAGAGACATACATCAGCTGTCCATATGTCCGGGACTTCTTCAGAGGCGAGCTTGTTTTCGAGCTGGTTCCCAGCTTGATCCCGCTGGCAGCTCTTGCTTGCTTGCTTGGAGTGGTTGGCTCTGGGGTTTTGGCTTTCCTCTTCTTGCTGCAGGACTTGCCCTTGGACTCCGTGCTGGCCACCACCTTGATCTTCGGGACGGAGGGGGGCGGTGCCACTGAAAAGTTGATAGGTGATGTATCCGCTGGGGCTGGGACTGGAGGTGGGGTGGAAGTATAGGTGGGAGAAGGGGCGGGGACAGGGGCAATACTAGTGGCGATGGAGGGGGCTGGTGCTGGGGCACAAGCTGCGATGGGAGCTGCAGCAGGTGGAAGCGGCATCTGCGCCCGAAGAACGGAGCAGATGCGCTGTTGGAGCCAGTGCACATTGGTCGAGTTGGTGCTGCGACCAAAGAGAGTTCTGAACTGGTGCTGCAGCGAAGCCAAGCCGGGATTGAAAGCGGAGACTGTCGCGTGAGCGTCCGCGGGTACCTGCGTGCCTGTTTGCGGGAGCTCTGCCTGAGGCAACTGGCCGCCGATGGTCAGTCGCCCGTTCGGGGACGGCGCACATTGCCCTTGTTGGGAGTCCCGTTCGACTGGCGGGTCTGGGACCGGCTGCTGCAAGCGGCTCGCCAGGGAAAAGTTGCAGTGGCTGGAGACCTCGTTTTTCGCGTTGTGAGTCGATGAGGAAACGTTCGAACAGCCGTCGGCGCTCGAGCCATCAGAGTACCACCCCGATTGTTTCACCGTTTCGAAGCCTAGCACGCCCAACGGCTCTTCAGCGTGCGACAGCTGTGACATCAGCGCCTGGCCGTGGCCCAACTCGAACGCGAGCGCCTGCATCGCAATCGACTTACCAAAGTCAACATACAGCTCTTGACAAGGCGTGTGACGATCTCACGAGACGTGCTGCAAGTAATCTGTGCGATATGGGCAGCACCAAGGGCTATGTGACAGGTCGGGAGATATGTGTTCGACTGTATGCAGGTGGCAGCCACTACAACGACATCGACCAAAAAAAGCACGGCGGAGAGCCCGGCAGCTCACCTCATCAACCTCGAGGACAGAGCTAGCTGGGGGGGCAATTGAAGTCGGAGGCGGCTTAGAGTCCTCTAACCATCCTGGCGGATCTGCCCACCAAGGAGCGGAGACTTTCAGTGAGGCTGTGAGTTGGCGTGAGCAAGCCACCGTGATGTACCACGTGACGAAACACGCCGCCTCATCGCCGAAACTCGTGGCGAGCTACGTGCTGCCGACAGCGAATAGTCGCTCAGCGCGGCAGGGACAGCGGAGGTGGCTAAAAGGACCAAATCAGGGAAACATGCACCTGAAACCTCTCTCCGCGCGTGGGAGCCTTCCGCTGGTGCGTTCGGCGACCACGGCAACGTCCCGACGGCGGTCGACGAGCAGCAGCGCGGAAGGATGGCAACAGCAGATGATCGGCTCTCGGCAAAGCTGTGGAACGCGTCCCCGGAAGTCTCGATGTCGTTCTCCGAGCCTGATGAGAACGTTTCGAAAGCGGCCTCCTGCATATGGTCCACAAATGCGCAATAGAGAGGGCAAAGCAGGTCAAAGCGATGCGCGTGATCTCTGATGGGCGCAACAGGCGGGGAGCAAGACGGGTTGTCTCCAGCTGACGAGATGATGAGCGAGTACAACGAGTACAACAGCACGGGACAAATACTCAAAAATGACGATAGATCGAGCCGCGCACAGCAACTACACGCCCATGCAGCGGGCGCTGATCCCGGGACGCACCAAGTGTTCAGCGCAGGGCATAAACTCCATATCCAGAGGAGGGCAGTCTGCAGGAATACCGCAGCCTACGACAGTGGCCATCTGGACCCGCGATGTGCGTGCGACGTGCTGTCGGAAGCCTTTTCTTGCTACTGCTGATTTGAGGAGAGATAATGATTAGTGCTATTGAGCAGCAGCGCAGGTGAGGGGTGTGCGCGCTTTGTAGCGACTACGGGTACTGGTGTGAATACCACTGGTACCTGCTCCCGTGATCGCTGTAAGGATTATATATATTGTTTTTTTCAAGGATTAGTTATTTAAGGACCAGCATATATTGGCGGCTGTGGTAACACCCGAGCAGGACTGCCACTCTGCCAGTCGTAATCCTTCAGGGTCAGGCACTGGTACCGGGTAGCGACGCTACCGGTACCCCGGGCGTTTGTGTTGATCTCCTGGAGGAAGGATTACTACCCTGTAAGGATTAAGGATTACTGCTACGAAAAAGATTATTAAGGATTACTGCTCTCCTGGCGGTGGATTTGTTGCTACTGTTGACTTGTTTATAATGATTACATGAGCTGGACGCAACATTCAAGAAATCCACACAGAAATCCATAAGGAAATCCAGAACTTGTTGTTCCACCGCGCAATTGCTGTATTGATCTAAACTAGTTTATGGGGTTTCCATCCTTGACCTAACCGCTTTTCAGCTACAAGTGCTGCGCAGTGGTACGGGAACTAGTAACTGTTGTTGCGCCCTTGTTGGGTGCAGCACGAGTAGACATAAAAGCAGCCAGAACAGCTGAGCCTGCCATCTTCCAGTTTTCGCTGCGTTCCACGCAGCGATGTAAAAACTGTCTCGTAACCCGTTGCGAGCAAGGTCACCCCAGGTTGTTCAAGACCACACCCGGCTCGCCACCCGAGTGTGATATTCTCGTCCGTACGTCCGTGCGTTACTATGTCAGATGGAGAAGAACCCGTCGCTGAGCCGACGCTGCAGTCGCTAAACGCAGATATGAGGGCCCAGTCTTCATTACTGCGAGAGCTGGCTACAGCTGTGGCACAATTGACGGCTCGTGATCGCGTTGTTGATGGAGAAGGGGCACATGGCTCCGGCTCAGGGCAGCGCTTCGCGAGACAGCCGACAAGCAGCGGGGGAGCCGCAGAGCGCCCCGACTTGCTAGAGCTAGCCCAGAGCGGCCGTGTCGGAGCAAAATCCGTGAGTGCCGAGGATGATTACCTCGCGGTGCCAGAGCTACTGCAGAGAGCAGAGTCTGGTTACGAGGCCGTTCGACCGGTCAGCCGAGTGCCTGGACTTTTCCCTTTGAGCACCGACCTAACGAACGAGTACCTCAAGCAGGATGACCGGCGTCTGCCGGCCCAGGAGGAGTACTTGTGGATGTCGTGTTTCGGTGCCCACATGGCCGCCCTTTTCGTGGCGCTCGACGAGCTACTGCCCTACGTCCCTTCCAGCAACCAGGACTTCACCCCCTACCTCGCGAGAGCCCGGAACCACGCCGAGGCCATCGACAAGGCGTTTCGCTTTCGTTTGGCCTTCCTACGGAAGCTCAATGAGATCAAGCGTGTGCACGGTGACCAAGGTGTTCTGGATGTGCTGCGAGCTCAGCATTTTCAGCCTGCTTCGGAGCATCTGGGTTCCGCGATCTTTGGGGACCTCATGCGGGACTACGAGCGTCGTATTTTCGAGGCGACCGTTGCCAGCAGCGCCAAGGCGACCGCTACTTCTCGAGTGGCGGCTGCAGCTGCAGGTCGCGGGCGTGGGCGAGGACGTGGCGGCGGACGTGGACGTGGCCGCGAAGGTGAGCACGAGTGACGGTGTGGGGCGCCGTTCGTCGGAGCTGCAGGAGCCTTGCGAGGCCACCTTTCGGTGACCGCCGCAAGGCGCACCCTTGCAGCTCAACGACGGGATGAGCGCCCTGTGTCAGGACCTGACCCCCCCACCTTACAGACTTCATTTAGACCTTCCTCGGTGCGGCGCTTCTTACAGCTACAGCCGAGTGCGGCTCAACCATCCGCACACCTGCACATGGCGGCTCAACCATCCGCCTTTCTTACAACCCCATCTCTGCGTTCGTCGGTTGTTACACTACGAGTTACAACCGGTTCGCAACGACCAAGTTTCGCGCGTGTACGTTACGCACGGGACAGGCGCTATGAGCGCGAAGGGCGCGCGGGGCGGCCCTCCTACCTGAACCTAGCCCCGCAAACCCGTACTGGAGCTACTGCAAACCCGTCCAGCAACTACCGGCCAACCGCCGGGAACCTAACCGCTGCTGCCGAGTACTTTGCGAACAGTAGCCGTCCCGGTGGCACTCTGTCAGTAAAACGACGCACTTACGTAATCGACGAGCCCGCAGCTATCGCTCCGTGGGCTGCGTCACTGCGATCCCGACTACAGGACGCGTTCGGCTCAGACGAGCTAGGCCAGCGGACGCTCGACCTGCTCTCCAGCTCCCTCAGCGCTCAGACCCTCAAGAGCTACGCCGGCAGGTTGGCTCAGTTCGCTGAGTTCTGCCACGACTCCGAGAACATCAGCCCGCTAGAGGCGACTACTGCTACTGTTGTTCGGTACGTTGCCTGGATCGGGGAGCGAGGGCATATCGCAGCTAAGTCGCTGCAGCCCTATCTGTCTGCCATCAACACCTTCTTCGAGCTGCACAACCTCGTCCCGATCGCCAAGGACAGCCTACACCTCACTTCGGCAAGACGTGGGTTAATGTTACGTCAGCGTCGACTGGACGCTGCCCCTTTGCGTGTCCCTCTGCCTGCGGATGTAGCTTACCGCTTCGTCTCAAAGGCCGAGCTAATTGTGTCTGCTCCTTACCCAGAGTCCCACCTCGACTACCGAGCCCTCTTGGCCTCGGTTGTCAACTTCCTGTTCTTTGCCAGGGGCCTTACTGGCGTCTCCTGTCGAGTGCAAGATGTGCATGTCGACACCTACAACATCACCTTGCAGATCTACCGCGAGAAGGGTCGCGCCGGCCGGCGGGGACCTGACGACCTGCGCGTATTTCTCCTTCCAGTGTCCGAGCACCCTCGAGTGGCACGTCTCTTGCGCTACTTCATCGACAACGTCCAGTCTGTCCCCCTGGTTACTGTTGGCTTGGCTACCTCCAACTTCTGGGCTGTCAATGTGGCTGAGCAGTCGAAACCTTGGACTGCTACTACGATGTCAGACTGGTTGTCTACAGCAGTCAACCTAGTCAACGCTGCCCCCCCTGCTGGCACTTCCTGGACTTCACACAGTCTACGCAAGGGCGCAGCCTCTGCAGCAAACGCCATTGGAGCGCCACTGTCCCACATCCGCTACCAGGGCGGTTGGGTCACTAACTCTGATGTCGTTCTGGACTACATCGACCCCAACGTTCTTCCTTCTCCTGGCGCGTGGTTCTTCTTTGGACACATCGCCCCTCTCCGCCACTTCCAGGTCCAACAGGACTCCGCAGCGGTGGCCTTCCCAGTGCCTCCTTCATGACTTGGCGCTACCCCTTCTCCGTCAATCCACCGCTCTCTCCGTTCGCTCAAGACTGGCAAAACCAGACTCAACTTTGAAATGATCTAAACTAGTTTATGGGGTTTCCATCCTTGACCTAACCGCTTTTCAGCTACAAGTGCTGCGCAGTGGTACGGGAACTAGTAACTGTTGTTGCGCCCTTGTTGGGTGCAGCACGAGTAGACATAAAAGCAGCCAGAACAGCTGAGCCTGCCATCTTCCAGTTTTCGCTGCGTTCCACGCAGCGCCCCCCCTGACTCCGTTTTCCCTCCACGCTTTTCGCTAAACCTTCCTGCCAATTTCGGCTCTTGACCGTGTAAAACAGCCTGCGCGACCTTTTTGGCAAAACCAGACTCAACTTTGAAACCCCATAGTGGACGTTTCCTATTGCCTTTTCGGGTGGTTTCCTGATCGCCTTTTGCAGCTAGCTCATGTACGGGTAACTATATGTTGCTGGCGGCCATTTGCAATTCACACCGGTACAGGGACGGTAATGGCGTGAATTACAAAAGGGCAGTAACAAATCCACCTACTACTAAAAGTAGTACTTATTGCCTTCTGCTGCTAGCTCATGTAATTGTATAGTCACTAAAAGTAGTACTAAAAAGTCAACACAGCAAGCCGCCTAAAAGCGGCCCGCATCCCGCATGAGGCGGGATGGATGAGTGATGCACACACGGTTCAGAGTCCGAGCCACGCGTGCACGTGTGTGTGTGGGTGATCCTCGGACGTGCTATGCAGCTTCAGCAACTACAGGATGGCAGACGAACCTCCGCCGTCTGATGAGGCAGCGAGCGCGCTCTCGAGCGGCCACCAAGCTCAGAACCCCGAGGAAATCTCTTGCGAGCAAGGCCTCATGGTGAGCCCGGGTGGTGCACCGAGTGCCCCGCGATGAGAGGGCACCCTGAACCGCAGCCAGGCATGCGATACCGCGCACTGTGCGGCGCACCCCCATGCTCACCTCACCCACGCACTGCGCCGAAGACCATGCACGTGTACTCGACATATCCATGATGTCTCGAAAAGGACCCTTCTGTCCGGGCTCCGTGTTGTGCCACGCCGCATCCCGCGCTGCCAACCCCCGTTATATGTCGCCCAACAGGGAGCGCTCAAACCGATCCACAGCCATGGCCCGGGGCACTGCGGTGTACGTGACCATGCGCCGCATAGTCTTGAATTCCAGCAGCGTGGACTTCAAGCTCCGGGGATCATAGCTGCCGGTCACGATGTTGAACGCCGGAAGGGAGAGCTCTGCGTCCGGCACTAGGTCCTTGAGTTCATCCATGGGTACGGTGTTGCCGAGAGGCACTGCCTGCTAGAACAAGTCATCTACCTCCCGCCGTACCGCGCTACCTAGGTCGTGAACACAATGATCGCGGAAGGCATCTGCGATAGCGTCGTGCTGTACACGCCAGTGAGCGTCTCCAGGCGCCGGGAGGTTCATGAGCGCGTCGCCGTATAGGTCAACAGTGACGGGGTTGTGCTCCGTCGAGGGCAGAATGATCTGGCTCCCAACCACCGGGGCCAAGCACGGGCTAGGCAGAAAGAAGTACCCGGCAGCGACCTCCCGCAGCTCATGAACCTCCCGGCGCTTGTTCATGAGGTCGCCGGAGCATGGAAGGGTAGATGGCCACTGTCCACATGCCCGACGCCGCGTCGAGCTTGTTGAACAAGATCCGTTCCCTACATGTGACAGCAGGGAGAGCGCATACCTCATTTCGAAGCCGAGAGTTGTTGGCCTGGTCTAGAAATGCCGTCAGTTCCTTTTGCGAGCCCGACGCAGCCTCCACTCCCCGCTCCATCACGCACGCAACTGCGTCGCTGAGATGGCCAGCAGTAGCCGCTTGGAGGCGGCCCCACGCATCGCGCATCTCCGTGGCGTAGCTCTCCGACCCATGAGCATCGTTGAGGAAGTGGTCATACCGGCGGGCGGAAGAAGTTGCGTTGAAGCTGTCTCGGCCAAGTACGGACCCGAGCTCTGGGTCAAAGAAACCAGGGGTGGGGGCGTTGGTGCCGGAGTTCCAAGTCAGGAACAGTGGGAGGATGGCATTCATGCAGCCGATAAAGGCGGCATCACGAACGGTAGCCATGTGGCGAATGCCAGCGCCCTTCAACCGAGTGGGGAGGTGAAGCCTGCTGCGCGCCCTGGCCACTGCATCCTCGCTCAAGGTAGCCACCTCCGCTGCCATGGGGTCCTCCAAGAAAGCGGTGACCACCGGATTGGTGTCGGTGCCGTACGTGGAGGGATCAAAAGAGACCCCTAGCACCCGTTCGACCGCCGTGAGGACGGTGGCATTTTGCCCTCCGCAAAGGCCTCCACCTCGGACGGAAGGCAATTGCGGAGCCAATACCCCGCCTTGTGTTGCATGCAATGCTTAAGCAGGGCCCATGCGTGGTGATGCAGGGCGTGGGAGTACCGACGGTTGGGCTTGGCAGATAGGAGCTTGCTCAGGCTAGCGTCCACCTCCTCTCGTAGCTCCTCCGCCCTGCCGCGCATGTATGCCTGCACATACTCGGGCGATCCGAGCGGCACGTTGAGGACCGCGATGCCGTGATGGCCATCTAGCTCGGGCCACTCGATGTCGGCCGGAGCCTCACGCCGCGCGGCCTCCATGTCTGCGTTGTACGCATGCACCTTGTCGAAGCGCACCTCAAGCCCCACGGACGCCTTGATGGACGTGCGGAAGGCGTGAAGAGCCGGCCAAACGTGCTCCGGGGGGCCCACCAAAAATCCATCGTCGGCGTTGAAGCGCACCGCCCCGTCATTGACCTCCAACGTGGTATCACACTGTTGTACCTCGGGGTGGATCGCGACGCAAAAGGAAGTCGAGGCCAACGGTGCGCCCTGCAGCACACCGTCCTCCGACCGCAGAGGGGCGGACCGGTCGTCCACGACCAGATGCGAATCCGTAGAGAGGGAGGCTAGGAGCGCAGGGATGACAAGGTGTAGTGGAGAGCAATCGATGTGGCGTTGGATGATGGTGCGGCGCCATGCCTCATTGTAAGCGTTGCGAAGGTCGGTGTGAACGATGACGGCACGTGGGCTAAGTTTCTCGGCGATGAGCCGGACGCCGTGGATGAGCATAGAGTCGCCCGTGGGAATGCCAACGCTAAGCTGAGATGGAGCAAGCACCGACACATAAGCCTCTTTCATGTTGTCCACCACTGCCCGCTCCGCTGCGATCCGCTCCGCCTCCCCGACTGCCGCACGTCCGGGGCCCTCCCCTCGCCTAGCTTCTTGACAGGTGCCACGAGCCTAGCATAGGCGAAGAGCCGGTTGAACCACCCGGGCAGGCGACCTTGGAGGTACATGTCGGAGACATGGCGCGGACCGCCGCAGGCCCGGACGCCGGGGCGTATTCGCCCACCAAGCAGCGGAGGTACTTGTTGCGCATGGCTGAGGGCCCCGCCGCCACCTGTTGCTTGAGTTGTTGGTACGGCACGCGCATGTCCACCGTTAGGGCGGCCTCGTCGACGGGAATGTCATAAGCGGCGTCTGGGATCGGGTGGCTACGGGACGGGTGCTTGTCGCGCAGCTGAGCGAGGATATCAGGATCGGATAGGTCGCCCATACCCTTAGAAGATAGTCGGCCCGCCGCTCGGGAGAGCTCTCCGTCCTCCACCAACGGCAGAGCTCTCCGTCCTCCACCGACGCTTGTATCCGGCGGGGCGCCGCGCGATGTCTGCGCCTTCCGCCGATGGTGCGGCAGAACGCGCCGTTGACCCCGAGTCGCCGCCGCCCCCCAGTACATCGTCCAGTACGTCGGGCAGCCCCGGCGCATCGCGGGCGGCGGGAGCGTCGCCCGCGGCAACACCGTCCAACGGCAGTGCACCCAACGCCACCCAGCCAAGGCCAAGCCCGCCCGCAGGTGCCCCCTCGCCGGCTCCCACGTACGCCCAGGCGATGAGCCGGCTGTTGAATCCCGAGTCCGCGACGGGCGCGGCAGGTACGACCGGGGCGCGCGCTACCTCGCCTGCGTCGTCGCCTCGCCGCAATACTTTCAGCATTATTTCGGGGCCCCGCGCGTCGCAGCGCGGTCACGACGGCGTTCCGACCGGCCAGGGACTCTCCGAGCGGCCCCAGCCGCGGCCGCGCGGTGGCAACCGTGGCTTGGCGCTCACCGGCCTCGATGCTCTCGCCCGCCTGCATCCCAGGCTACACGACAGCGGGCCGGCGCGGCGGGGCGTAGCGCCTGCTGCGGCTTGGACAGTCGCCGACGCGCTTTCAGTCGCTGGCGTCGCCGCGGGCGCCGCCTGGGCGCCGAGGATTGACGCCGCAGCCAGGTCGCTCCAACCCGCCCGTGTCATGCACCACCCGGCCGACGTGGTGGCTTTCGCTGAGGTCGCCGCCGCGTGGCTAGCCAAGGCGCGCGCCGTGCTGGCCGAGCGGCACCGCCGTCGGAGGGCGCGCCGCGACGGTGGAGCGGGACAATCGTCGTGCTGCCGTCGCCCGCATTGCCGCCCGTCGCTGCGTTCCGGGGCGTCGCAGCGCCCCCGGTTGCTGCTCCCGCGCCGCCAGAGGTGGGTGCACCGGCCGGCCACCCCGGTAGCCAAGCCTCACGGGCTCGGTATTCGCCCCCCCCCCCCCCCCCTACTCGCTTATCTCCACCCGGCGACGGGGTGGGGGGGGGGGGGGGGGGGGGTGCGGTGGAACACCTCTCCGACGTGGACATGGTGCACATGCCGGCGGAGATGTCCATGGAGACGGCGGTGCCTATTGAGTTTCAAGAAGCGTGGGCGGAGGCACAACGCTGCGTGAATGAGCGGGTGGTAGCGGCGGTGGAGGCCGATGAACCCGTGGTGTTGGATAGGGCGTTGAAGTGGAAGTTCCTTCGGCCGCAATTGTTGCTTAGGGCCCCGAGCCGAGGCGGGCGGCGGCGGCAACAAGCCTTGGCGTGGCGATTCCGCGCTTTCGCGGAGAGGCGCATGACCGAACTCGTGCGCTCATGGGACGACGCGCGCACTGAGGCGTTCTACGCCAGACATGCCCGCCAGCGTCGAACGGACGCCGATCTCTTTGCGGCGCTGTTCGTGGGCATCGCGGACACCGAGCTCTCCACCTCCACCAACCGTCCTCCTCCACAGCCCGGGCATAATAACGGTGACGTCGCGTGGGAGGGGGTTGAGGGCAGCTACGCGGTCTGGGCGGCGAGGCATGGCAACACACGGCCCCGGGGCGCCTCCGGGGCCGCTGGGTGGGTGGTGGTCTCCTATTAAGTCTACATGTACTGGTGCGGTACAGGTCGTAGCGACCACCTTGCGCAGAGCATGTCGTCAAGCAGCTGGATTTCAAGAGCAAGGGAGTTTAGCCGAAAATTGCGCGGGCTGTGTTATACAGAAACGGCGGGGGACTGGCTGCAAAGATCCACTACAAGAGGGAGGGAGGGCGGGTTGTGCGGGCATGAGGCCAGCAAAACACAAAGAAAGTGGTCTCCCGTCTATAGGATGATGATGGTTTTCTCATGTTCGACGGGTACCGGGGTGACCGATGTTTTCGCCGAGAGCTTCACGCAAAGTGCCGTACTTCAGCGAATAAGACAAGAATAAGAATGCCCGGCGAGCGTGCATTGCATTGCTCTATGGCCGCCACGTCAAATTGCGGGCGGCCGGTGTCGACATCCGCATACCATGGGATTAAGGGAGGAAAGGAAAATAGCTCTAAACATTTCAAAGGGAGGTGGGCAAGGGAGATTAGCGACCTTTATCTTCATGCAGAGAGGGCACGGCGGCGCCCGACGGAGCTGCTGGGGCGCTGCCGAGAAGGCTGCGAAGAACAACCGTGGGAGCGAGCCAGCCGAACAGAAGCGCGGTGGCGCGGGTAGGAAGCGTAGTCGGGTCGATGTAGTCGCTGCTTACCGCAGAATTGCAACCCCATCCGCCCCAATGGCGGATTTTGTCAAGGGGCACGCCAACTCCGTTTGCGCCCGACTCCACGCCCTTCCGTAAGGAGTGCGTGCGTGGTCCACACAAAGCCTTCGAGCGGAGGGGAAGGGGTCGATTGATGCGGCCGATGGCCCGCTTGAGCCAGTCGCCGAGGGTAGCGGCGTTCCGCGTAAGGGATGGGGTAGCACCGCATCGCCAGGGAGCGCCCAGAATCGGTCGGGTCGCGTATTGGCGGAGGGGGGTGCCCGGAACGCCGCGTCGCGGTAGATGATGAAGCGGCGGCAGCAGGATTGTCCAAGTGGGCACGGCGGTGGCAGGGATTTAAAATAGGGGCTTAAATCCGTCTCGACGCTTGCGATGTTCTGCCTTCTCGCGGTTGACGAAGATGTTGATGTTGTGGGCGTCGACGGCCAGGTCGCGGATGAGTCGGCAGGAGACGTTGGAGTCACCACGGGAGTAAAACATAAACGTCCAACACACCGCTGCGCCGTCGCGAACCATGTTGCCGTAGTCGGTGGTGGTCGCGGGAGCAAGGTCGTCGAGGATGTCGAGGATGACGTCGCACGGCAAGGGGACGACGCGCCGAAGCTCCTCGTTGGTATTGAGCTAGCGGATTTGAAGCGCGCGCTTCATATCAATGATGGTTGGACCTTAGCCGGGGCGTCATCCCGACCGGTGTGACGCAAGAAGGTGTTGATGGCGGAGAGGTAGGGTTGCAGAGAGCCGGCCCCGATGGTGCCGCGCTCTGCAATCCAATCGAGGTAGCAGGCGCGAGTTGCCTCGGTGCAGTTCAGAGTGGAGATGCCTTCCTCGTCGATGCAGAACTCGACGAAGAGGCAGATCATTATGCTTGCCCTCGTAGTTCGAATACGTGATGGCCGTGAGCGATGTAGTCAGGAGGTCGAGCACCTTGGCTCCCCAATTGTAAGTACTCGTAACAATACTTGGTGATACATGGGTCTACTCGTTTAGCGTTTGGCGAATTGAGTTGATTGCAGAATGTATTCTCTTACAATATGTCGGTGGCATTGCATATCTATCATGCATGTAGCGGTCCGACTCGGCACCGCGGATAGGCAGCTAGTATCCTGATAATTAAGGAGTTTGTAGCGCGTACGTACTGTATGTTACAAGGAATATTACTGGCGTCTGGTTGTGGCCGTACCAGTAATAATACGCGTACGCGTGAAATATCGGTACAACAGTATGACTGTACGAGTACATGTATATTTACGACTTGGCCATAATATCGACGTCGCAGGCGTTTCTGTGGTGGTACTAGGGTAGTCGCTAGGCGTAACCCTAACATTCCCACCCCTATGAGAAAATGACGAACTGGAAAGTGTCTGTTCGCGTCGCCGAAGGCCTGGCGCAGATGTCGGTTGGCGGTGGAAGCGTGATATAGCAGCAGCAACAGCAGCAACAGGTGTCAACGTTCCGGGATGGACGCCGGAAAACGGGACGGGTGGCGTGCTCGCAGGTTGGCGTAGTTCTTTGAGCCTAGTGTGTCATGCAGATGTCGGCTCGCCGTCGCGAAGTCGTATCGCCTCGACACGTCGCAGCGCGCTGTATGGCTCCCAGCTGTCGTGACTTGAGTCATAGTTCAGCCAGCGCACTAGAAAGACGAGGCAGAGTGCCTCTATTGAACATGTCCTCGCGGTGCTCGAGAAGTCGAGCACACGTTCAACGACGAACTCCTCGACATGGGGCTCCACACTGGACGGAATTGTATCGGGCTGTGCGTTTGGGTTGACGCACCGGCGCAGTCTACTGATGTGAAACACATTGTGGCAGTCCAATGTTGGCGGCAGGCGCAAACGATACGCCTGCCTGGAGATCTTGGCCGTGACAGGGTAGGGGCCGATGTAGCGCTGTCGGAATTTGCGTGTTGGCGGGTTGCGCAGGTGCTCCGTCAAGAGCCATACTTTCATTGTCTCCTTCTGCGAACTCAACAAGGCTGGTTTTGCGGTCGGCATAGACCGTTTAATATTCATTAGCAAGCTTCAATTGCTCAGAAATCAGCGTGTGAACATTCATAATATTTGCAACTGTGTTGTGTGCATCTTGGTTGGCAGTAGCAATCAGGTCAGGTGGTGTTAGTGGCATCATGCCATACATTGCCTCAAAAGGGGCATAATGTGTTGCTGAATGGGCTGAATTGTTGTAAGAAAATTCAGCAAGAGCCAAAAGACTTAACCAAGAGTCAGGTTGCTTGTGGACAAACGCACGTAATATTTGCTCAATAGTTCTGTGGGTGCGTTCAGTTTGACCGTCCATCTGCGGGTGGTAAGCGTTGGAAATACTTAGCGTAGTTTGTTGAGTTGTAAACAATGATTATCAGAACACTGAAGTGAACCTGGGATCTCTGTCAGAGATTATACATCTGCTGAGACCATGGTGTCTGCAAATATTGTCCAGATATAATCTGGCCAACTGTGTCGCATCAATCTTAATATTGCATGGCACAAAATGAAACTGTTTGGTGAATGTATCAACGAACGTAGCAATAGCATCGTAGCCATCCACCTCAGGCAAGTTGGTTATAAAATCCATAGAGATTATCTCCCAAGGCTTGGTTGCCTTTGGCAAGGGAAATAAAGAACCATGAGGCTTGGTGGTAGCTGCTTTGATTCTAACGCAAGTATCACATTGTTTGCAGTAATGCTTGACTGTGTTATTCATGCGTGGCCACCAAAACATACGCAGTATGTTGGCAAGAGTGCGGGTATGGTTGGGGTGTCCATTACCAACATGATACTAACTCCTCAATGATGAGTTTTCTCAGTTCAGAATCACTGGGTATACAGACCTTATCGCCATGTAGTAGAGACCATCAGTCTCATCTTGTCGCACACCGTTAGGGGTACGTCCATGGCTGCAGGCAACATCAGTTATGTAGGCAGCTTTGATCTTGTTGACCAGCTTGCTGTCAATATGCAAGGCGGACATTGCTGACCAATAGTCCTGCATTTGTTCGAGGTCAGCTTCTTCCAACTGGTTTCCACATTAAGTCAATGCATAATGCAAGTCAGGGCGGCGGGAGAGGGCATCAGCCTTAATGTTTGCGCCTTTGCGATATAATAACAACACAGCAACACAGGTTCATTAGTCTGTGGGTTGACTGCCATGTATGGTGAAATTTCATGTAACCATAGGGCATGGCGTCTGCCTATTTCTTCATGTGTGGGCAATGCCTCAATGTGGCATGGTCAGCTATAACTGTAATACGGCGACTGCCTTCCAAATAGCAGCGCCATTCTTTCAAAGCACATACCACACCCAAGAGCTCTTGACCATAAGTGGGATAATTTGTCAGTGCAGCCTGCAATGTCTTTGCATAATAGCTGCATGGGTGTAAGTGTTTGCATGGGTGTAAGTGGCCATCAACATCAGCCTGGAGCAGAACTGCACATGTAAGACATATTTGCTGGCATTTATAGCCACTATAAACTCAGCATCTTTGCCGGTGACAGGGCTTGCCAGCACTGGGGACTGGCACAAGGCTTGTTTCAGTTTTATAAATGCAGCCTGGCATTCAACTATCCAATCAAATATTTTATCCTTTCTTGTGAGGGCATATAACGGTGCTGCAATAGCGGAATACTTTCGCACATAGCGTCGGTAGAAATTGCAGAAACCAAGATATTGTTGGACATTCTGAACGGTCTTAGGCCTGGGCCAATCCTGAACAGCCTTGATTTTATTAGGCGGGGGTCTTAGGCCAGCGGGAGACACCGTATGTCCGAGGTATTCGAGTTCATTCTTGGCAAGCCAGCATTTCTGTAATCGTAGTCTAATGTCATTAGACTCGAGCATAGTAAGAGCTGTGTCCAAATGTTGCAAATGTTCCTCAAGCGAGTTGCTAAAAATCAAGACATCATCCAGGTATACAAGTATAAAGGTGTGCTTGTGTGTGGCTGGAGTATAGATGTCATTAGGAGTTGAAAAGAAGAGGGAGCACTGGTGAGTCCAGATGACATTACTATCCACTCAAATCGACCACAGACAGTTCTGAGCGCCGTCTTAGGAACATCAGGTGGATTAATCCGGAGTTGGTGATAACCCAAGGCGAGATCAAGAGCTGAATAGACAATAGCACCAGATAGCATATCAAGTAATGCATCAGCAGATGGAACAGGGAACTCAACCTTTTTGGTGTATTTATTCAATTGACGGAAGTCAATGCACATGCGCAGACCGCCATTGGCCTTGCGGGCGAAGAGAACATGAGCTGCATAGGGAGAGAAGGACTCCTGTATAAATTGTTTCTCAAGAAAAGAATTCAGTTGTATTCTTAGTTCCTCTAATTTTGCAGGTGATAATATGTATATTTTTCCTGTAGGAACTTGAGCATCAAGAACAAGAGGGATCTCATGATCAACACCAGGGCGTAACTGTGGAAGGCTGTCAAGTGGAGAGCATATTGGTTTATGCTTCCGCCATAAGTCTCTGATCTGAGCTGTATAAGCTGCAAATTGGTCAGTGTCAACTGCACTTATTTCATCATCAATATCGAGCTCATCACTATCTTTGGTGGCATTGTATTGTTTATCAATGGCGCAGAAATAAATTGTGTCAGGGTCATGCTTGGCAATCTCTCGGGCCATGGCATTAGCATGAACCACTCTGACATTGGCATGGCGGGGCTCCGTTTGGCATTGGACTTTTAGTCATGTGGGAAATGTCGTCAGACCAGATTCCCAGTCAACATGTGTGTTGTGTTGTTTTAGGAATTGCATCCCTAAAACCAGATCCAAACTATGAAGTAACTTGACAGTTGAATCAGCGATGCGTCGATTTTTCAGAAAAATTTAAAAGAATGGGTTCTATATCACTGGCCTACAGTTCCATGAATTGCATTGCCAGCGCTTTGAAGTACCAGCAGCGAGCGCTTGCATGGCCAGCGCTTCGAAGTACCAGAGTTTCTTTTCCATTAATACCAGCAGCGAGTAGCGAGTACTAGTACCAATACCACCAGCTCTAGGGAACTGCCCTTTTTGTAATTCACACCAGTACCAGCAGTACCGGTAGCGAGTAGCGAGTACCAGTAAGGAATACCAGCAGCGAGCGTTCGCATTGCCAGCGCTTTGAAGTAGTCGCTACCAGAGTTTTTTTCCATTGACAGCAGCGAGCAGCGAGTACCAGTACCAGTACCTCCCAGCCGTGAGATCGTAATCGGACGGCTGTGTAATTAAGGACCGTGGGCGGGCGGGTGGGTGGGCGGGTGGCCGGGTGGCCGGGTGGTCGGGTGGATTATAGTACTTAGTAGTACATGCCAGTAGATAAGCGCTTTAGTCATGCACCTGTAGGGCCGATCCGCTGCACTATACGGGTACCCGTACGGCAATAAAGCTCACCGCCGAAAAATCGACGTTGCGCTGGATTATGTAACGGTGTGACAGTGAAGTCAATGTGTACGTACTCGTGGCAGTACTTAGTGAAACATTGTTCTTACTCGTAGTATTTTGGCGAATTGAGTTGGTTGCAGAATGTAATCTCTTACAACATGCTGGTGGCATTGGGTACTTATCCTATAGCGGTCCGACTCGGCACCGCGGACAGGCAACTAGTAGCGCTATCCTGATGATTTAGGAGTTCTAGCGCGTACTGTATTTATGTTACAAGGAATATTACTGGCGTCTGGTTGTGGCCGTACAAGTAAATAATACGCATGCTGAAATGTCAGCAGTACAACAGTACGGTATGATTACTCGGCCATAAAACGTCGCATGTTTGTGGTGTTATTAGGGTAGTCGCTAGGCGCAACCCTAACATTCCCACCCCTCTGATAAATGACGAATTGGAAAGTGTCTGTTCGCGTCACCGAAGGCCTGGCGCAGATGTCGGTTGGCGGTGGAAGCGTGACATAGCAGCAGCAACAGCAGCAACAGGTGTCAACCCTCCGGGATGGACGCCGGAAAACGCGACGGGTGGCGCGCTCGCAGGTCGGCGTATTCCTTTGAGCGTAGCGTGTCTTGCAGATGTCGGCTCGTCCTTGCGAAATCGTGTAGCGCCTCGACACGTCGCAGCGCGCTGTATGGCTCCCAGCTGTCGTGACTTGAGTCATAGTTCAGCTAACGCACCAGAAAGACGAGGCAGAGTCCTCGCTTGAACAGATTCTCGCGGCGCTCGATAGAGAAGTCGAGCACGCGTTCGACGACGAACTCCTCGACATGGGGCTCCACACTGGACGGAATTGTATCGGGCTGTGCATCTGGGTTGACGTACTGGCGCAGTCTACTGATGTGAAACACATTGTGGCAGTCCAATGTTGGCGGCAGGCGCAGACGATACGCATGGCTGGAGATCTTGGCCGTGACCGGGTAGGGGCCGATGTAGCGCTG
This sequence comes from Tetraselmis striata, assembly GCA_006384855.1. NCBI lineage: Eukaryota > Viridiplantae > Chlorophyta > Chlorodendrophyceae > Chlorodendrales > Chlorodendraceae > Tetraselmis > Tetraselmis striata. The sequence goes on from VCJN01001409.1 coordinate 147,154, forward strand.
TCGGAACTTGCGCGCCGGCTGGTTGCGTATAAGCAAGTGCTCCGTTGAGAGCCAGACTTTGTCTCCTTCTGCGAACTTAACATGGCTGGTTTTGCGGTCGGCATAGACCTTTTGATATTCATCAGCAAGCTTCAGTTGCTCAGTAATCAACATGTGAATATTTTGAATATTTGCAATTGTGTTGCGTGCATCTTGGTTGGCAATAGCAATGAGATCAGGTGGTGTCAGTGGCATCATGCCATAAATTGTCTCAAAAGGGGCATAATGTGTTGCTGAATGGACTGAATTATTGTAAGAAAATTCAGCAAGAGCCAAATGACTTAACCAAGAGTGATGTTGCTTGTGTACAAACGCACGTAATATTTGCTCAATAGTTCTGTGGGTGCGTTCAGTTTGACCGTCAGTTTGCGGGTGATAAGCGCTGGAAATATTTAGCTTAGTTTGCAGAGCTGTAAACAATGATTTTCAGAACACTGAAGTGATTCTGGGATCTCTGCCAGAGATGATATATCTGCTGAGACCATGGTGTCTGTAAATATTGTCCAAATATAATCTGGCCAACTGTGTCGCATCAATCTTAATATTGCATGGCACAAAATGTGACTGTTTGGTGAATGTATCAACAAACGTAGCAATAGCATCGTAGCCATCCACCTCAGGCAAGTTGGTTATAAAATCCATAGAGATTATATCCCAAGGCTTGGTTGCCTTTGGCAAGGGAAATAAAGAACCATGAGGCTTGGTGGTAGCTGCTTTGATTCTAACGCAATTATCACATTGTTTGCAGTAATGCTTGACTGTGGTATTCATGCGTGGCCACAAAAACATACGCAGTATGTTGGCAAGAGTGCGGGTATGGTTGGGGTGTCCATTACCAACATGATACTCCTCAATGATGAGTTTTCTCAGTTCAGAATCATTGGGTATACAGACCTTATCTGCCATATAGTAGAGACCATCAGTCTCATCTTGTCGCACACCGTTGGGGGTGCGTCCATGACTGTAGGCAACATCAGTGATGTAGGCAGCTTTGATCTTGTTTATTAACTTGCTGTCAATCTGCAAGGCGGACATTGCTGACAAATGGTCCTGCATTTGTTCAAGTTCAGCTTCGACCAACTGGTTTTCAAGTTCAGTCAATGCATAATGCAAGTCAGGGCGGCGAGAGAGAGAGAGCATCAGCCTCATTGTCAGCGCCTTTGCGATATAATATCTGCAACACAGGTTCATTAGTCTGTGGGTTGACTGCCATGTATGGTGAAATTTCATGTAACCATAGGGCATGGCGTCTGCCTAGTCCTTCTTGTGTAGGCAAATGCCTCAATGTGGCATGGTCAATTATAACTGTAATACGGCGACTGCCTTCCAAATAGCAGCGCCATTCTTTCAGAGCACATATCACACCCAAGAGCTCTTGGTCACAGGTGGGATAATTTGTTTGTGCAGCCTGCAATGTCTTTGCATAATAGCTGCATGGGTGTAAGTGGCCATCGGCATTAGCCTGGAGCCGAACTGCACCTAAGGCATATTTGCTGGCGTCAGTAGCCACTACAAACTCAGCATCTTTGCCGGTGACAGGGCTTGCCAGCACTGGGGACTGGCACAAGGCTTGTTTTAGTTTTACAGATGCAGCTTGGCATTCAATTGTCCAATCAAATATTTTATCCTTTCTTGTGAGGGCATATAACGGTGCTGCAATAGCAGAATAATTGCGCACACAGCGTCGGTAGAAATTGCAGAAACCAAGATATTGTTGGACATTCTGAACGGTCTTAGGCCTGGGCCAATCCTGAACAGCCTTGATTTTATTAGGCGGGGGTCTTAGGCCAGCGTGTGATACCATATGTCCGAGGTATTCGAGTTCATTCTTGGCAAGCCAGCATTTCTGTAATCGTAGTCTAATGTCATTAGACTCGAGCATAGTAAGAGCTGTGCCCAAATGTTGCAAATGTTCCTCAAGAGAGTTGCTAAAAATCAAGACATCATCCAGGTATACAAGTATAAAGGTATGCTTGTGTGGCTGGAGTATAGATGTCATCATGCGTTGAAAAGAGGAGGGAGCACTAGAATGGCATTACTAGCCACTCGAATTGGCCATAGACAGTTCTGAACGCTGTCTTAGGAACATCAGGTGGATTAATCCGGAGTTGGTGATAACCTAAGGCGAGATCAAGAGCTGAATCGACAGTAGCACCAGATAGCATATCAAGTAATGCATCAGCAGGTGGAACAGGGAACTCAGCCTTTTTGGTGTTAATACTTATTCAATTGACGGTAGTCAATGCACATGCGCAGACCGCCATTGGCCTTGCGGGCGAAGAGAACATGAGCTGCATATGGAGAGAAGGACTCCTGTATAAACTGTTTCTCAAGAAAAGAATTCAGTTGTATTCTTAGTTCCTCTAATTTTGCAGGTGATAATATGTATATTTTTCCTGCAGGAACTTGATCATCAGGAACAAGAGGGATCTCATGATCAACACCAGGGCGTAACTGTGGAAGGCTGTCAAGCGGAGAGCATATTGCTTTGCGCTTTATGCTTTATGCTCTCTGATCTGAGCTGTATAAGCTGCAAATTGGTCAGTGTCAATTGTATTTATCTCATCATCAATATCGAGCTCATCGCTCTCTTTGGTGGCATTGTATTGTTTATCAATGGCGCAGAAATAAATTGTGTCAGGGTCATGCTTGGCAATTTCTCTGGCCATGGCATCAGCATGAACCATTCTGACATTAGCCTGGCGGGGCTCTGTTTGGCATTGGACTTTTAGTCCTGTGGGAAATGTCATCAGACCAGATTCCCAATCAACATGTGGGTTGTGTTGTTTCAGGAATTGCATCCCCAAAACCAGATTGAAATTATGTTGTAACGGTGTGACTGTGAAGTCAATGGGTATTGTGTAATGGTTGACATTTAATTCAAGGGTGATTTTTGTGAAGCGAGAACCATTCTACCATCAGTAAGAATAACTCTTACTTTATTTTGAAGTGGTGTAGTTGGTATTTTTTTTTCTTTGACATACTTGGTGATGGCAAAGTTCAAAGTAGCACCGCTGTCAACCAGTACGGAAGGTGTTATATTAAATTCAGCACATGTGGGGTGTAACAACAATAAGTCATGATCAGACTTGCTGGTAACAAAACATTTTTCTGTCATCATACGTGACTGGTGGAACTTCTTGGCTTTTGGTTTTACTCCTTACCTTGCTGCTCAGCCAACATGGTTTTGAGTTCCTCAGTGGTAACGACGTCATTAACTGCCTGGGCTGAACGTTCCTCAACAGTATAGTCAGCCAGGTAGACATCAATATACCACGCAGTGGGTCCCATAGGTTCAGTATCAGTCGCTTAACTGGGTGTGTGAAACAAACATGTTCCAGGCGGACAGCTATGAATTTTCTTAAATCTTGAAAGCAGTGGAATCCAGGATTGTCCTAATTGTGAGGACCATCTGGGCATAACAATAATACCTCTTGTGTCAAAAGGTGACTCTTGTCTTTGCATCTAAAAATGCTGCAAGATGGGCAGGACTGTGTCATCTTACACCGGATTGATGAACACAGTTTTACCTTTGATATCTCGTTGCTGGAATGGTTTTTCAGCACTGCAATAATCTGAACATACAGCATCATATGCTGAGGCACATGCATCAAAAGTGACTGGACCATAGGCATAGTTCAGTCTGTTGAATTCTGCTTGGTCAAACACAACAGAGTCAGTTGGACATGCATTTGGTTTTGCTTTTTTGTCTATTTAAGTGTCATTCTTGCGACTATATATTGTTTTTGGTACGCATTCTGCGCACTCAAGATCTCTTTTGGATGACAGTCACTTTGGAATGCAGTCTAGCCTGCGTCTTTTTGTTTTTGACATTTTTGTTGACATTTTTCTGCACCCTGTCTCGTCCTCGATGTCGGCAACGAGGTGTGAATAAGCACATGAGCACCCATGAGCTTCATGATCAGGTTGCGAGTCGGGGGGGTTCAGTGTCGCGGGAGCGCAATGCTCAACCATATCGAGATCCGTATCCTCGACCTCATGCAGGGGCTGAGCAGGCAGTTTAGCAGTGCATGCATGTTTGCATGGACTTTATCTGAGTCGATTTTCCGACTTGCTTGGCTAGCTTGTTAGCTGCCACTTTGGCTTTGAACTGTTCTTTGTCCTGTTCGGACGCATGGCGGCATTCATAAATTGAGGGCCTTTTTGCCGCATTTGGCGCACTCACTAGAGAAGCGACTTGGTGGGCGACTGGGCAAGCTGTCCGGAGCAGTAGGGCGACTCGGGGCAGAGCTGGTCGACGCTCCGTTGTTGCGCGACCACAGGTTGGGGAAGGTCGGCATGTGACGACGACCCGAATACACCTCGTAGTGACGCTTTGTGGGCCTTGATGTTGGCGTGCATAGCGCTCTCGACAGCGAGGCGGTGCTCCTCGTCGATAGCCGAGAGATGTCTGAAAAGCTCTTCATGAGTCGAGACAACCTCGTTGGCGTGGTTAGCTATCTTCTGTACCTCGGCTCTCTCGTGCTTGGGAATCGCCTGCAAAATACGCTGCACTTGCAAGTACTCAGGCACAACGAAAGGTTCATGCAACAAGGCAAATGCAGCTTGTAGCTTGCGCTGCAAGTCGCCACAACAGGTAGCCATCTTGGGGTCGCTCGGCTTGACGCAGATGTCACGCGCGTAGTCTTCGACGGTTGTATGAGTGCCGTTGGGGAAGGCGGCCTTGAAGAAAGCTTGTTTCCAGTTGTGATAACTGACGAAATGAGTCAGGACCTCGCAGCCCATGACGATGTGATCCTGAAGCTCATGGTTGTTGAGCACCAACTGATGGGTGTGAGCCGCGGTAGAATCGGGCTTGAACTGTCGACCGAGCCATGCCTCCGTCTCAGGAACCCAAAGCTTGTTTCGGTCGGAAATCTCTATGTCCACGTTCTCCAGAAAGGCCTTGACTGCCGGGAAGTCGTGAACGTCGGCGAGCTTTGAGAGATGTTTTAGGTTGATGCTACAACGCGGACTTCCTGCATCTTCTTCTCGACAATTTGACGCATAGATTGTTCGGCGGGTGGACCACCGGGAGGGCAACCGGCTTGACGGGCGCTCCGGCGAGATGCCATGTCGACAGGGAAAAGGGCAATATTATAGCGTAAACGGTGCAGGCCACTATGCTTCACTTTTGACTCACTGAAAATGGGACAATTTACTAGCTCGCGTACCAAACAATGTTCTACAGACATATATATACAGCGCAAAGTACTGTATACTCGCCGTCGCCGCCGCCATCCCTTATCCCGCCCACTCGAGTGGAGGGGGGCTGCGCAGTAGTACTAGTCGCTACTGGCATACCTTTCCACCACCGCCAAGGCTGCCCATAACCCAAACCGGGCCGTGGCAGACAGTTATTCATAGGAAAGGATCCCACGCGACACATGCATGCATGGTCTTAACTTACACAAAATGGCGCGAACGCCCGGATCCGTGACATGAATGGACTCCGCCTACCTTCGGCGTAGGTGTGCACGGCTGGTGAGTAGGCATGCTGCCGCCTCTTACGTCCCTGCGTCCCTATGCCTTACTTGCCCTGCATTCCCTGCCATGTCGCGAGACTTGCAGCTCACGCTATCGGTTACTGCCATGCAGGCTGGGGTAGGTCCCATCGCGATGGAGGTGCCTAGCAACCCCCCCCCCTTCCCCCCCGCACGCGGCCACCCTCTCGAGAGTCTGCCAGCCGGTCCGCCCGACCCGCTCGACCAAGGGCTGCGCCTGCTCGACGTGCCCCCACCCAACGCTCTCGTCGCGTGGCGGCCCTTGCCGTTGGACCTAGCCGGGCCGATACGCAGTCAGTGGCGGGTCAGGGGCACGGCCCGCCAGCGGCAGACATGTCGCCGAGCTCGGCTGTCGCTGGCGATGCGGCCGAGGGCTGGCCTACGCATAGCGATAGCCAGGCTGGGGAGAGCGGCGGGCGCGCAGAAGCCGGCGCGTCGGCAGCCACACCATGTGGACTTGCGCTCGCATTAGGCGGGGGTGGGGGCGTGCCGGATGCCAGCGGCTCGGAGGCTAAAGGCGCGACAACCACCATGCCCACGGTAAGAGCTGTGGAATAGGCGGGATTGAGGCCGGGGGGGGGGGGGGGGGGGGAGGTTGTGGCCGTGCTGTGGTGTAATGTTGTGGTAGTGTGGTGCACCTTTGCATTTTTATACGGCTTCTAATTATGTCGCCATTACACGTTCGACTGACAGCCCCCGACTCCAAAAACTAGCACGAGCAACGCACTCCCTACCCCCGCTGCCGACGAGTTGCAGCCGGCCTCAAAAGAAGCAACGCCAGTCGCCAAGGTGGGCGGCCTTGCTGCGATGTAATGTTGTCCTGGGCTTCTGTTGTTTTCGGCTTGCTAATTATGTCGCCATCGCGCGTTCGACCCACAGCCCCCGATTGCAAAGCACGATCGACGCACCCCCCTTGCCTTGCTGCCGACGAGTCGCAGCCGGCCTCAAATGAAGCGACGCCAGTCGCCACGGTGGGCGGCCTTGCTTCGATGTAAGGCTATGCTAGGCTTTTGCAGTTTCCGGCTTGCTAATTATGCCGCCATCGCACGTTCCACCGGTAGCCCCCGAGTGCCAAACCTTGCACGAGCGACGCATCCCCTCGCCCGATGCTGACGAGTCGAGTCTTGCACGAGTTCAACCGAGGCGACTCACGTCGCCAAGGCGGGCGGCCGTGCTGCGACATAATGTTGTTATCCACCTTTGCATTTTTATGGCTTGCGAAATATGTCGCCATCGCGCGTTCGACCTACCCCCCCCCCCCCCCCGACTGCTAGCTGCACGAGCGACGCACCCCCTCGCCTTGCTGTCGGCGAGTCGCAACCGGCATCAAAAGAAGCGACGCCAGTCGCAAGGTGGGCGGCCTTGCTGCGATGTAAGGCTATGTTGGGTTTTTTTAGTTTCCGACTTGCTGATTATGTAGTCGCCATCGCACATTCGACCCATACCTCCCGACTACATAATCTGGCACGAGCGACGCACCCGCTGCCCCCGCTGCAAAAGGCCCGAACGACCCTCACAGTTTGCTCACAGTGCGGCAATCCTTTGGTGACGCTTGTGCAGGCCGGGAGAAGCAAACAGGGGGGAAAAGGCAAGGGCAAACGCGGGCAGGGTGGTGCTGGCTCCAAGCGCGGCCGTGAGGAAGAGGGCGGAGCGCAGGATGGCTAGCTCTACTATGGGGTGGGCACCGCTGAAGTGGTGCCGGGCGCAGCGGAGCCTGAGACCCTGGTGATGTATGCAAAAGTGCCCGCCATAGATAAAGGTGGCTGCAGTGCCGGCACCTTGTGGACTCGTTGCAGTCGCAGGAAACCCCATTGTCGCCCGCATAAACGAACTTCAGTCGACAACAAACCCTGTGGACGGCTTGCAAGGAGCGACAAGGTTGGGGCAGCAATCCTCGCCTACTATTGGTATACGCGACAATGCGCGCCTGGGTGACCTGGTACTCGGAGTGGCAGTCATGTTGTATGGCAGTCGTGTTGATGCACCCCTCGCGTGCCTGCTGCCGAGCCGCAGCCGGCCTCGACATGGGCGCCGCGAGTCGTCAAGGTGGGTTGGCCCCGCTGCACGTGTTGCCATTGCGCACCTATTACTTTTACGGCTCGCTAATAGAGTCGAAATCGCACGTTGGCCCCGCATACCCCGAGCGCAGAGGCTTGCCCGAGCGACGCACCCCCTCGAAGCGCTGCTCCCGAGTCGCAGCCGGCCTCGACAGGGGCGCCTCATGTCGCCAAGGTGGGTTGGACCCGCTGCACCTTTGTTGCCGTTGCGCACTTGTTACTTTTATGGCATGCAAATTGAGTCGCCATCGCACGTTGGCCCCCGCAGACCCCAAGCGCAGAAGCTAGCCCGAGACGAACTTCCTCGCGGCGCTGCTCCTGACCCGCATGCCAAACGCCCTCGTCGCGTGGCGGCCCTGGCCATTGGAGCTAGCTGGGCGGATACGCAGTCAGTGGCGGGTCAGGGGCAGGGCCCGCCAACGGCAGACATGTCGCCGAGCTTGGCTGTCGCTAGCGATGCGGCCGAGGGCTGGCCTACGCATAGCGATAGCCAGGCTGGGGAGAGCGGCGGGCAGGGAGCCGGCGCGTCGGCAGCCACACCCTGTGGACTTGCGCTCGCATGAGGCGGGGGTGAGGGCGTGCCGGATGCCAGCGGCTCGGAGGCTAAAGGCGCGACAACCACCATGCCCATTGTAAGAGATGCGGAATAGGCGGGATGGGTGGCAGGGTGGAGGGGGGGGGGCGGTGTTGGCCGTGCTGCGATATAATGTTGTGGGGCACCTCTGTATTTTTACGGCTTGCTAATTATGTCGCCATAGCATGTTCGACCGACAGCATCCTACTGCAAAAGCTGGCACGAGCAACGCACTCCATGCCCCCGCTGCCGACGAGTTGCAGCCGGCCTTAATAGAAGCAACGCCAGTCGCCAAAGTGGGCGGCCGTAGTGCTGCGATGTAAGGTTATCCTTGGCTTCTGTGGTTTTCGGCTTGCTAATTATGTCGCCATCGCACGTTCGACCCACAGCCCCCAATTGCAAAAGCTGGCACGAGCGATGCACTCCCTTGCCTTGCTGCCGACGAGTCGCAGCCGGCCTCAAATGAAGCGACGCCAGTCGCCAAGGTGGACGGCCTTGCTGTGGTGTAAGGCTATGGGTTATGGGCTCATGTAGTTTCCGGCTTGCTAATTTTGTCGCCATCGCACGTTCGACCCACAGCCCCCGAGCGACGCACCCCCTTGCCTTCCTGCCGACGAGTCGCAGCCGGCCTCAAATGAAGCGACGCCAGTCGCCAAGGTGGACGGCCTTGCTGTGGTGTAAGGCTATGGGTTATGGGCTCCTGTAGTTTACGGCTTGCTAATCATGTCGCCATCGCACGTTCCACCCACAGCCCCCGAGCGACGCACCCCCTCGCCTTGCTGCCGACGAGTCGCAGCCGGCTCGCAAGAGGCGCCGGGAGTCGCCAAGGTGGGTGACCTTACTGCGATGCTGTAAGGCTATGCTAGGTTGTTTTAGTTAGTTTCCGACTTGCTAATTATGTCGCCATCGCACGTTCGTCCGACAGCCCCCGAGTGCAAAAGCTGGCACGAGCGACGCACCCCCTCGCCTTGCTACCGACGAGTGGCAGCCGGCTTGCAAGAGGCGCAGCAAGTCGCCAAGGTGGGCGGCCTTTCTGCGAGGTAAGGCTATGCTGGGCTGCTTCAGTTTTTGGCTTGCTAATTATAATGTCGCCATCGCACATTCGACCCACAGCCCCGAGTGCAAAAGCGACGCATCTCCTCGCTCGCCGCCAACGAGTCGCAACCGCCCTCAAAAGAAGCGACGCACATCGCCAAGGTGGTCGGCCTTGCTGCGACATAATGATGTTGTCCACCTTTGCATTTTTATGGCTTGCTAATTATGTCGCCATCGCGCGATCAACCTACCCACATCCCCCGACTGCTAGCTGCACGAGCGACGTACCCCCTCGGCTTGCTGCCGCATAGTCGCAACCGGCATCAAAAGAAGCGACGCCAATCGCAAGGTGGGCGGCCTTGCTGCAATGTATCCGTTGGTTCAACCGCAGGTGACTGCTACCTGCACGCGGAAATAATTTGACGAGGGGCAGCATACCTTAGCCGCCGAGTCATACAAGAACCGCCAATTAGTAGGGAGGCCTGAGATTACCGACTTGACCGCTTTGTAGTCGGCATTTTCAGTGTGGCCGTCTTCGGCAGGAAGCCAGTGAGTCAGTGACCGATATGGTGTGGTTGTACCTCAGCCCCAGCCGGGGTGGGCCGTGTGGCCCCTGCAACTGCCGTGTCGGAACGCTTAGCGCTGCCTTGCATACCGGGGCTGCCTGCGGCACCCTCTCCAGACGCCACTACTTCGGCCAAAGACGCAGGGGGGCGCTGGCCACCCCCCCTTTAACGACTCTTCCAAGGTCGCAACATCACGCAAGGCTGCCCCACGCGAGGAGACGGGCCGCCCGACGGCAGACCTGATACAACTTGTTGCCATCTCGAGAAGAACTTCCCTACTTAACATTCCCTTATGATCTTGAAGGAGTTCCCGCACCTCCCCAAGTGCAGCGCGAAGTTCGTGTATAGCCCGCAAGGGGGAACCCATACCGACCCCACAGCCCTACTTCCTACTTGTTTCAGCGAGAACGGTTAGACAGGTGTGGGAGGCGGAGAACTGCCTCGACTTCGCGGCAACCTACCTATTTACCTTCGGAGAACCTGCCTCGACCCGCCGCCTTTGCCTCGTTCCGCCTACACCAAGTGATCATGTACTTTGCGCTATTACACGCGAACCCTAAAAACCTGCACAGGGTTAAAAGCTAGTAAGTTGTCCCATTTTCAGTGAGTCATAAGTGAAGCATAGTGGCCTGTACCGTTTACGCTATAATCTTGTCCCAGTCCCATGTCGACACGCGGCCCGGATAAAGGTCCAAGGGTTCAGAATCGCTACCGGGGTTCGGCAGGACCAGCGAAACCGCGAATGTATCGTCGTGCGTGCGAGAGCAGGTCGCCGTGGGTCAGCAGGTGGGACTGGACCGTAACAATAAGCTGAAACCATTGTAAGTACTTGCAGCTATACTTGGTGAAATAGGGCTCTACTCATAGCGTTTGGCGAATTGAGTTGCTTGCACAATGTAATCTCTTACAATATGTCCATGGCATTGCATATCTATCATGCATGTAGCGGTCCGACTCGGCACCGCGGATAGGCAGCTAGTATTCTGATAATTAAGGAGTTGCAGCGCGTACTATATGTTACAAGGAATATTACTGGCGTCTGGTTGTGGCCGTACCAGTAATAATACGCGTACGCGTGAAACATCGGTACAACAATATGACTGTACGAGTACGGGTACATTTACTTGGCCATAATATCGACGTCGCACGCGGTTCTGTGGTGGTACTAGGGCAGTCGCTAGGCGTAACCCTAACACCAATCGTCCGTGCCGTAAATATCTTCGATGCTGTCTCGCATGATCTCGCTATGGGGGGGGGGGCTTCGCTTGGCGGCCGCGATGAAGTACGTAGGCGTCTTCGTGGTGCGACGAACGCGCCGAAACGCGTCGAATGCCGCTGCATAGTGTGACGATGGCACTCGTTGGTTGGTGACGACGGGCCCAGGATTAGCACGAAAGTGATGCCAGGAAGGTAGAGCGTTGTAGCCGCTGATCTCGTATCGGGCGTCTAGCGAGTACGTGGCCCATCGGGCCACCCACGAGAGGCCGTTGTGCGAGCGACGGGCGGCAAAGAGGGTTCGCGCTGCAAGTTGGGATGGGCGCGACAGAAAGGGGGAGTCGGTGTAGACTCATGATGTAGAAGGAAAGAATGAAGCCGGAGGGGTTGACTTAGGCGAGGGCGGTAGGGGGAGGACGATGACCCGGCGGACAAGTGGGTCAATAGTGAGGGAGTCCCGCTCAAGCCGCCGACTACAAGTGCGGCGTTGCTTGGAAGGCAAGCCCAAAGGCGTGTCCTCGAAACGCAGCTTCCGGGGGCCGGCACGGCGGAGCACCCCATCAATCAGCCTTGCCGGCCGTCTAGGCCTCAACCTTAGCTTTGCTCTTACCAGATAGAGTCCTTGGTGACGTCCTTGGGGGCGCGCGCCGCGATACACCGGCCCACCAGGAGCGGAGGATCATGGGCGGCGCGGCAGGCCCGGCGGCACCACCCCCACGTCCACGTGACGGGCGATGGTAACCCCTCAGACGGTTGGGTGCGGCAGGGGGCTCAGCGGGGTGGCCGGTTGTGGCGGGTCTTTGGATCATGCAACGACCGGGGAGCCCTACGGGGGCTTTTCAAATAATACTTGTAGTCCGGGTAGCGCCTGTTGGCGCCGCCGGGCAGCAGCCTTGTACGGGGACTGCTGAAAATAACCTCTTTGCGACCTCGGCCTTGCGTCAGCCACTCCGAGATCCGCCTACGGGTGGGGAGGGGGTGTGTACGACCCGGTCGGGGGCGGCCTATCTACTCGCGAGGGTTGTTCGAAATAAAAACGTGTTCTGGTACCTCGGTACGGCCCGCGGCCGAACCTGCAAAAGATCTGGGGTATCCCCGCCCTACCCGCGTATGTGTTTGACGTCGCACACCCGGTTGGGGTCAGCATCACACATCAACAGAGATGGCGGGTAGCGCGCGTCACATGGGGGTCAACAGTGCGGGCGTACCTGTAGCGCAACTTCAAAATCCTGACACATATACGTATCATGACACGTCCTTACATTATGTAGCGACTAATTGTCATATCATTAAGGCGTGGAAATAGGCGCGTGGAATTAAGCGATCGGATAATTTGGATAGCGTACCTATAGCGCAAAAGGTACGCTATCCACAGCTGCACCATGCAATGCCGGTCAAAAAGGCATCTGTAATGATAACAAGCTTTCCAAAAAAAAACAAGTGTCTCCGCTGATTTATCATCCGCGGGACCGTGCATTGATCCGCATGTCATCATCATACGGGTGCGGTACCACGCGGCAGAGCTTGTGATGGCCTCGCATCGGGACGAGGCGCCACCATGCCGGCCGTGGCGCCCTCCGCCGGCTCAGACCACGACTATGCCACGCAGTCGTGCACCATCGATGTCTACGACACCAAGAGCCGCGCCGGCAGGCGTAGGGCGGCGTGAAGCAGGCGGCCAGCCGCAACGGCGTCGTCAGTCCGGGAGGTCGGCTCCGTGTACAACACAATACATGTATCCAACTGGCTAACACGTACTTACGGCTGTACTGCTTAACACCGTCATGATGCCCCCGGAAACCCATCTCACAATACATAACGCCTCACATCTATCAAACTTCAGTAAACCGTACTATAAGGACACACATAGTACATCATGTTTAATACCCGCCCCCCTTTTATTTTACTTTTACTTTTACCCGCCCCCCGGGCAGTTTAATTGCAAGTTTAGGACCCCCATGATCGACGCGCTACCGTTGATAGCGGGTCTTTGATACCATTTGTTTTTCCCGCCCCGCGACAGGAGTGGCACTAGTGAAATCGTTGCAGCGTCCCTGCGACGGCTGTGAAGGTGCAGGTAGCGATCCCTCGGAAAGCCTTGTGTACGGGTAGGCGACGCTCCGTTATGGTCAACGAGCAAATTGCCGACGAAGCATTATTGTGAAAAAAATACAGGCATCCCCATACTGGTATAGGTACCTGTAGTTGAAGGCCAAAGACGGAATTTCCAACACCAATGCAGATCACCGTCTATAAAACACTGCCATCAGAATACCCGGCAATGACCACGAAAGGTCCGCCCTGCCCGTTTAGACTGAAGTTGGTAAACATTTCCAGAGGGTGGGGCGCGATGTCAGCGATACGCACCACAACAACCGCGTAACCGCGTCTCGGCCAACCATGCCGCCGAGTGTGGGAGATACTGCGAGAGAGACGCGAGGGGTAGCAGGGTTGGGGCAGTGGGGGAGCCGAACTGGTGGGGTTGGCGAGTACACCTGAAATGATGCGGCGCCAAATGATGCGGCCGCCGCGCTCCGTGTCCGCCGCATCTCAGGATTTGGGGCTTTCAGAGCGAGTTTTGGGGTTAGCAACTTCGCGGCGGGCGGACACCGGCGGATGAGGATTTTGACCCGGGCGAATTTGGGGACGATTCGTGGTCAAAAAATGATATCCAATCTTTACCAACTTCGGTTTTAGGCGTCGGCCCATTCGAGTTGGGGCACGCCCCATCCCGCGGAGCAAAGCATTTCGCGAGTGCGAGACGATCTAAACTAGTTTATGGGGTTTCCTCCCTTTACCTAACCGCTTTTCAGCTACAAGTGCTGCTCAGTGGTACGGGAACTAGGCACCTGTCGTTACGCCCTTTTTGGGTGCAGCACGAGTAGACATAAAAGCAGCCATAACGGCTGAGCCTGCCATCTTCCAGTTTTCGCTGCGTTACACGCAGCGATGTTAAAACTGTCTCGTAATCTGTTGCGAGCAAGGTCTCCCCAGGTTGTTCAAGACCACACCCGGCTCACCACCCGTGTGTGATATTATCATCCGTACGTCCGTGCGTTACCATGCCAGATGGAGAAGAACCCGTCGTTGAGCCGACGCTCGAGTCGCTACACGCAGACGTGAAGGCCCACTCCACATTACTGCGCGAGCTTGCAACAGCGTTGGCCCAATTGACGGCCCGTGAGCGCGTTGTTGATGGTTCCGGTTCCGGGCAGCGCATCGCGGGAACGCCGACAAGCCGCGGGGGAGCCGCGGAGCGCCCCGACTTGCTAGAGCTAGCCCAGAGCGGCCGTGTCGGAGCAAAATCCGTGAGTGACGAGGATAACTACATTGCGGTGCCAGAGCTACTGCAGCGAGCAGAGTCTGGTTACGAGGCCGTTCGACCGGTCAGCCGGGTGCCTGGACTCTTCCCCTTGAGCACCGACCTAACGAACGAGTACCTCAAGCAACATGACCGGCATCTGCCGGCTCAGGAGGAGTATCTATGGATGTCGTGTTTCGGGGCCCACATGGCCGCACTTTTCGTGGCTCTCGACGAGTTGCCGCCCTACGTCCCTGCTGCAAGTAAGGACTTCACCCCTTACCTCGCGAAGCTCGGAACCACGCCGAAGCCATCGACAAGGCGTTTCGCTTTCGTTTGGCCTTCCTGCGGAGGCTTAATGAAGTGAAGCGTGTGCGCGGTGACCAAGGTGTTCTTGACGCGCTGCGAGCCTAGTACTTTCAGCCTGCTTCTGAGCATATGGTTCCGCGATTTTTGGGGACCTCATGAGGGACTACCAACGTCGCGTCTTCGAGGCGACCGTGGCCAGCAGCGCCAAAGCAACTGCTACTGCTCGGGTAGCGGCAGCAGTTCCAGGGCGCGGGCGTGGACGAGGACGTGGCGGTGGACGCGGGCGGGGCCGCGAAGGAGAGCACGAGTGACGGTGTGGGGCGCCTTTCGTCGGAGCTGCTGAAGCTTTGTGAGGCCACCTTTCGGTGACCGCCGCAAAGCGCACCCTTGCAGCTCAACGGCGAGATGAGCGCCATGTATCAGGACCTGAACCCCCACCTTACAGACTTCATTTAGACCTTCCTTGGTGCGGCGCTTCTTATAGCTACAGCCGAGTGCGGCTCAACCATCCGCACACCTGCACTTGGCGGTTCAACCAACCGCCTCCCGTACCATTTCATCACTGCGTCCGTCGGTTGTCACACTGTGTGTTACAACTGGTTCGCAACGACCAAGCTTCGCGCGTGTACGTTACGCGCGTGACATACGCTACGAGCGCGAAGGGCGCGCGGGGCGGCCCTCGTACCTGAACCTAGCCCCGCAAACCCTGACTGGTGCTACATACTGCAACCCCGTCCAGCAACTACCGGCCAACCGCCGGGAACCTAACCGTTGCTGCCGAGTACTTTGCAAACCGTAGTCGCCCCCCTGGTACTTTGTCGGTAAAACGACACACTTACGTAATTGACGAGCCCGAGGCTGTCGCTCCCTGGGCTGCTTCACTGCGATCTCGACTGCAGGATGCTTTCGGCTCGGACGAGTTGGGACAGCGGACGCTCGACATGCTCTCCAGCTCCCTCACCGCTCAGATACTCAAAAGCTACGTCGGCAGACTGTCTCAGTTCGGGGAGTTCTGCCACGACTCCCAGAACATTAGCCCGCTGGAGGCGACCACTGCTACTGTCGTCCGGTACTTTGCCTGGATTGGTGAGCGGGGGCACATTGGAGCTAGGTCACTGCAAGCCTACCTGTCTGCAATCAACACGTTCTTCGAGCTGCACAACCTCGACCCAATCGCCAAGGACAGCCTACACCTTACTGCAGCTAGGCGTGGGCTGATGCTGCGGCAACGCCGTCTGGAAGCCGCCCCTTTGCGAGTTCCTTTGCCTGCTGATGTAGCGCACAGTTTCGTCGAGAAGGCCGAGTTGATTGTGTCTTCTTCCACCACCGAGTTCCAGCGCAACTTCCGAGCCCTCGTGGCCTTGTGGCCAACTTCATGTTCTTTGCCATGGGACTGACTAGCGTCTCCTGCCGAGTGCGGGAGTGTCGGATTATAACATTACCCTGCAGGTGTACCGCGAGAAGGGCCGCGCTTGCCGACGGGGACCCGACGACTTACGCGTGCTTCTCCTTCCGGTGTCAGAACACCCCCGAGTTGCACGTCTCCTGCACCATTTCATCGACAACGTACAATATGTCCCCCTGGTTACTGTTGCCTTGGCTGAAACAAGCTTCTGGCGGTCACCTCAAGCGAGCAGGCAAAACCTTGGACCGCCGCTAACATTGGTTCAAAATAAATGTTAGGTGCGTCAAAAGTTTCATGGTTGCGGTGTTAAGCAATGTTGGCCTCAAAACCCTTGTTTTTAGGGGACCAGACACACGCCACAAAATAATCTAAGTGCCGACGTCTTGCCCCCGGGCTAGCATGGATGGCTCGCGGGTCAACGTGATGATCACGGATACAGCTTGGTACAAATGATGATAACGGAGATAACTTGGTACTGTATTGCCAAGTAACGTGGGCCGCGCTGAGGTGTTAGTATGGCTAACTAAGTCTGTAATCGAAATGGTCTATCATCCTCTGAAACCATAACATTGCCATTGATATTTTCATGTATAATCAAAGCTAGCATGCAGCAAAACATGGATGATAATAAAAGCAATGCAAGAGTAAAGTTCCATAACATAGACAAGCTCCGAAACCATCATGTTTGTCATGCAGCCGAAAGGCATGAAGTGAGGACATGAATAATATGCAGATGATTGCTCCGAAACTAATTGCGGTGACACATTGTTACACATGTATTCATGGCCGGCTCTCAATTGGAAAGTAGGCCCGGCCGCCCAAGTGCCTACGCGCACACATGAGGCCGCTTGCGGCAGGAAGCGGCTTAGTCACCCAGCGCATCACCATCAGCATCGCTGGAAGCATCATTATCGACATCGTCATCACTCTCCGAATCCGCGGCCTCGGAGGAGTGGCCACCCTCCTCCTCCTCCTCCTCCTCCTCCTCCTCCTCCTCGGTTTCCTCCTCGTCATCATCATATTCATCCTCCTCGCTACCGGTATTGTCTTCACCGGTGCCCTCCTCCTCCCCCTCCTCCTCCTCCTCCTCCTCCTCCTCCTCCTCCTCCTCCTCCTCCTCCTCATCATCATCATCATCCTCGCCAACGGGATTGGCGACATCCTCATTGGCCTCGGCTTGCTCGTTCTCCTCAGTGGCGTGGCCATCATCTTGGCATGCAGCAATACTCTTGCCCACATGTGCCAGCGAACAGAGTTCTTGCGCCAGAGGCTCTTCAGCCTCCTCCTCCTCCTCGCCATCCTCAGCATCACCGCCAGCTTTCCTCGGAAAAGTTCCGAGTTTGCGATCCTCCAGCGCGTCGGCTTCATCTTTGCTCATAGCCAACCACTCTTTGATCCTCGTCACGGCGCCTTCGTGCTGGGTGTCGTCTTTCTCCACCAAGATGACGGAGTCGGGGGTTTGAATGCGGGCCTTGCGGCTAATAGCCCGGTCTTGCATTCTGACGATGGAAGCAAGCTGCGAAAAATCACATGCACAAAGTAACCGGACGGCCACACTATTTTGATGACAGAAAATATAAATTTTGGTTGTTCACTTTTGGTTGTATTACTTGTGATATAGACATTGATGCCGGGGCCACGGATCACTTACCGTTGTAGTGCCTGTGCCGCAAGTCGCATCCAAAATGACACTTCCCGGTTCCGTGGCAAAGTCCAGGATCCTCCGAATGAGCGCAATTGGTTTTTGCGCGCTGTTGGTGGGCTTGCTCACATCGGTTGACTCCAGCCGGAATATGTTGGAGGATGGTATGCGGGCGCAATAGGGGTTGGTAGTGTACCGCTCGGGCTCAGTGGGATCCTTGAAGATGTCCAGTTGGTGGCCGGGTGGCCAACACATCAAGAATATCTCACCGTCGGATGTGAAACGGTCACCGGCGCAGTTCCCGCGATTCTTGCTCCAATAGAACAGCTTGAATTGCATGTCGCGCTCGGAGATGGCGGCCATGGCATGGGGAAGTGCCTGGTCCGCAAGGAACCAGATGAACTTGCAATTCTGCAGGCCATCGTTGCAATGATCCACCAAGCTCAGTGTGTTCTTGAATTCCGAAGTCCATGCCACATCCCAGGGGCCCAAGTTGAGCCCGTAGTTGCTGTCTGCGAGGAGAAGAGATACGGGCTTTGCTGTGGATGCCACCAACTGCTTGATGTTGTCCCTGTGATTGTCGAAATCACCCTTGATGGTAATGTGCCTATAAACAAAAAACAATTCTCTCTTATTTTAGGGACCGCGTTGCGATTGCCTGCATGACACCGCCAGCCGTGGGGAGGTGGGGGGGGGGGGGGCTACTTTGAAATGAGATCACGGTGATGATGAATCAAATTCCATTGCTGGGCATCTTTTGTCAACGGCGCAGCCTGAGCGCGCTTGCTGAAATTGCCGCTCTTGACTTTCCTAATCCAATCGTGCCACTTCAGGAAGAGTTTTTGCCGGACCGGAGTGAGCTGGCGCTGTTGCCTCGCAGTGGTGTACGTCGTTGTAGCAAAGAAAGTCCTCATGGACGACTCCCATTGAAGAGGGTCCTTAGGCGGTGTCCTGCATATGCGAGTGTGTGAAGAGATACCATCTTAATTAGCTAAAGGAATGTCAAATGCGAATTTCTATATCAAGCCCCACCGGAATTTGGGGAAAATACGCACCAGTTCTCTGCCGGAATGGGCTGTAGATACGCCTGGACTTGATCCTCCTTTGACCGGATTACGGGGTGGAGCAGGATAGCAAATCCTTGAGCATCGGATTTCTCAAGGTCCGAGGAAATTGCTTTGGTCCAGGTTCCGGTCGAGCGCACAAAGGTGTCCCAATCCGCGTCTGGATTGTAGACACGCACAAGAAACGTCAGTTTGCGATAGACAAAGCGCCAATAGAGCTACGAGGTACGGTTATTTCCTTGGCGCAACCTACCGAATTCATGGCCACAGTGGGTGAGGACGACCCCCCAGAGATACTCCACGTTCTACAGGTGAGTAATGGCGGGAGTGCAAGTGTTGCCGTTTGGAAACAGAGACAGATTGTCGCTGGGATTCATCAGCCGGTCGACCACCTACCGAATCTAAGCACCACATGACAAAGTTTCTTCAGTAATGATTCATACCATGGTTGAGGCAGATGGGATGTATGAATATGAGAATGGCACGATTTACCTCTAGATATCCCCACCGTGAATGTGATGTAGCAGTAAGCTCCTTCATGACTTGCTCGGGGAAATGCGGCTTGAGGGATTGATCAGCTTCCTCCGAATTTGGGCGGTAGCAATCGATGCCAGCCTGCAATGCCAACTTCTTGGTGAAGTGCATGTAGTCCCTATCAAGACACCTAGACTTGAAGATCTCGTTGCACTCCCTGATGATGAAGTCATCCTTTTTGCGAGCTGGCTTGGTGGCAGACTTATTTTTCAATCCTTCGAGCAGCTTGAGAATAGACCCTTGCTCCGGCAATTCCAGACTTCCGCTTTGAAACGCTTCCATGAGCTCCTCGATTGCCTTCCAAATGTCATATTTCCTCATGACAGTAGCCTTGAAAAGAGCGGCGTAAGATGGCGGACCCAATTGACCCTGAGAAGTAGAGAATGCCAACTGTTAGGATATACAACTGTATTTGTTGTCTTTTTATGTATCTTATCCAACGTGGCCCGATGCCCCCATCCACAGCATGGACGCATGCTTCCATCCACAGCATGGACACAAGCGAAGATGTTCTTCATGTATGACACAGCGACTTGTGAGATGTTTCCTAATCTACAGTGTAAATCCATGTCAACCTTAAACTAAAACCTAAATAAATTATTATGTAGAGTCGATAATATATGCTCATATGTTTCAGGATATAAATGTAATTTTAGAAGTTATATGTACTGACTGACACATATCTACATATGTTTGGGGAGGGACACTCACGTTTTCTGGATTCCGCTTAAGAGCGAATCCGCAACTCTTCCATAGGTAGCTGAACCTCGAGTACTTCTCCTTCATAACCGGATCTGTGACCAGATCGTCCTTGCTCTCGCTACTCCAGCGCTTGTAGGAGAACTCTTCTTCGTCACCCTCACCCTCGAGTCGCTTGTCATCAATCTCGCGCAGCATCTCGTATTCTTTGCGAAGAAGGCGGAAGTTGTCAAGCTGGGTGTTGACTATGGTGTTGGCATTGGTGACATTTTGATGATTGCCGATGTATCTCGCAACCTGCTCATTCAATGCGCAGAGAACGAGGCACTCCCACTTGGATAGCTCCTGCTTGATGGCTTCGATCTCGGTTCGGGAAATCACGACCTTTGAAGCCGCCCTTCGGTGATTACCGACGATGACATAGAAGTTGAATTCCTGATTCATCCTTCCGATCCACTCTTGTCATGTGTAAATAAAAACTTTGTTAGCAAACAATTTGTGAGATGGCAAAACGTTGGGAAACTTTGCAGCAATCTTGATCGAGAGTTTCGGGTTGAACCAAGCAACAATAGCCGGGGTAATCATACCTTGGACCCGAAATCATCTGTTTTCAACATCTGGCCAACCTCCTTTGGCTTCAAGGTCTTAGAACTCGTCTTGTTGGTCACCAAAACAATAAAATTGCCTTTGGACTGATCCTTGCCGTTGGCATGTGCACGTTGTCGATTCTTAGATTGAGAGATCAATAACCGGTTTGCGGTATTCATATTTCCAGCTTTAATCCAAATTTGCAATACGGCGTTAAGGTGGCTTATTTACCTCGAACTCATAAGCCAGGTCGTGGACATGAGGCATGTGGAGCGTACGCGCGGCGAGATCGTCTGTTGGAGGAGAAAGGACTTCGATTGGTAGCTCGAAAGTGCCAGCCGACCCAGAGCCACCCGGCACCTGAGTGGAGAACAAGAATCAGTTACATAGAAACTACGTTAGCAGCAGACAGGACAACTAATAAGATAGTTGAAATTTTCATGAGCGATGAATGGGCCGATCGCGCACCCTGGCGTTTAGTGTCACGAGGCTTAAAATCTTGACCCCGGAGCTCGGATCGACAAGATGTTGCGATCCATGCGTTGCAAACAAGCCAAGGTAACCATTCAGGAAGATGTTGCAGAGGTTTGTCTTGGCGTTCTTCCTCATGAAAGGGACTTTTTTCTTCGCGTGTAGGTTCACAGCTTTTGAAGTCAGGACGTCCTGAATCGTGTCTCTTGCGTACCCGGGGTTGAAAAGCCACGCAGGGATGTAGCCCCATGTACTTGATAATAACGAAGCAGGGGTTGGGTTCATGGATATCGGAACTAGGCCAGAGATGGCGAGGACACCCTGCGTTGAATCACCGCTGTCCTTCTTGAATCTGAACAACAAACTATCTGTCCCGCTTATCTCGACTGATGCAACATCACCAAGCTTGATGGGGGAATAACATGGATATACTCCCCTTGGACCGGCAACAGTGCCAGCTTTGTCACATCTCTCCTCCTTGTCTGCGAAGATAGTCATAATTAGTAAAATGAATAATTAAATGAAGACTATATGCATAATATAATTATATCATAAGAATCCACTTTTGTCCAACATAGACAATGGTAACCCTGTACATGATTGACGCATGCGTCCATCCACAGCATGGACGCACGCGTCCATCCACAGCATGGACGCATGCTTCCATCCACAGCATGGACGCATGAGTCCATCCACAGCTGGCCGCATGAGTCGTTCCATGGGATCGCAATATTCCGCTCAAGTACTTACTACTTGTACACATGTGTAACACAAAGAAACCTACCTACGCGAAACATAAATATAGCGGCAATAAATGTGTTAATATAGTTGCACATTTCAATACGTGCAAAACGTGTATATATGCAATATGTGTGAAATGTACGGGACTCACCCATGAAAATATATTCGATGGTTCAAGGGCATATGAAAGCTGTGATAAGCTACCTTCATACAAGAACACTTGAATAGTGCCGTTGTCAATGTACTTCAGTCACCAGTCGTGGTTTGGCTGTGAAGGAGTCCAGTCCAGTGGGCGCCTGTACTTCAATAGAGCTGGAGCGGTTGATATCTTGAAATAATGCAAAAAATAGCTTAGTAGATGAACGAACTTAAAATAAAAATGGAAATTAAACATTTTTAATTAGCACGAAATGATGTGGCTTGAGTGGTTACCTGAGCTCTTGTGTGTTTGTACCCTGCTTGGATGCGGTCTTTGCCTTTGATGTAGCCTTTGCCGGCTGTTTTTCGCCGCGTTCTTTGAGAGCCTATGACAACCAACAGCGCCGTTGTAAGTGAATGAATCGATGAATCCATGCGCGTCAAGATTCATTCGAAGAATTAACTTCACTGACAGTTCAAACGTACCCGACTTGAGCCGCTGCTGATGCATCATGTGTCGCCTTCCCTTGCGACGACTCACCGAGTGCCCTGCAATTTAAACACAAAGCAGCACATAATTATTAGATGTGTGGTCTATGTTATAAGCAATTTTTATGTATGTCGATGTCACTCTTCTACTTACGTTGCAGTTGATGGGGCGGCGGGCGGCGCTGCCAGCGAGCCGCATGCGGCAGCCTCTTTTGGAGTTTTTGGCACGGCAGAAGACCTCGAAAATGCATCCGTGTATAACTGTCAGAAGGATAGCTCATTGCCGCGCGTGCTTTGATTGACACCGACTCGGACAACAAAATGACTATGAAGCATTCCTTAACGGCATATAGGGACTTACCCCACGGGAGCCCGGGCAGATGACTTGTTCGTAGCCTTCTCCTTTGCCGTCTTCGGCTCTTCGGCCGGTAACTTTGAGCCTTGCTTTGCGGCTTTAGACTTCTTGGGGGACTTTGAAGGCCTACATGACACAGAGCATCATTTTAGCCACATAGTGATTTACTGTATATGAGCCGGTGGTGTAAGTTATCAAGGTGTTATCAACCCGAGCATGTAGTCTTCCCGAATGGAGCAAACAATCATACCCGGCCGCGGTATGAGTTGGAGTCGCCTTTTCGGCCTTCTCCGCGGGCTTCTCGGCAACCCTATCATAAGCGCATAGCATTGTATTAGAGGGCCAGGCAGTCATATGAACATTAAAAAACTACTTTGCTATTAAAATACAAGTGATAAATAGAAGCAGAACAGAGTTAGTAATGGTGGTCGAAGGCCGGTACTTACGGTGAGTCTCCTGCGATGAACCAAGGCTGCCAAAAATGAAGCAGCTCGGCATGTGTAGGCTTCTCTGGAACAACCTCGCACGGCTTTGGCACCTCCCTGAGTGTCATGCGGAAATATAGGTACGTACGATCTCATCTCTGAAACGATGAAAGCAACTACGCGACGGCATATAAATCAAACGATTGTTAAGTTAGTCAGAGAGTGTCTCCTACATACCTCTGCCTTGCGAAGCATGCCGCTTGGTACCTTGCAACGGCGATGATTTCGTCACTTTGTCGCCACACGGAGGTGATAACATCGAAAGGTGCCCCGGTGTCATTGAACTTCGTCATCGCACCACCCGATACTATTTCGATGAGCTCTTTGATATGGACACCGACCGCTGGCGTGCCGTATATCGGTCGCATGTGTTCCCCATTAGAGTAGGTTAGAAGAAGAAACTCGCCGATTTTCCTGTAGAGGCACCAACATCATGACTCAGTTTCTACTATTCGGTATAAAAGCATAGGTCGGAAGGCACGCGAAAATGTAAAATCAATGGGCAAATAATGGGCAGGCACTTACGGATCACAATCATCGCGACATGCGGGGCCCTCAACATCGCTTGCCTCCTTGCGGCACTTGCGGAGGAGAGTAGTGGCTTGAGGTTTTGACAAGCAGCCATCCTCGACTGCCGCGTCAAGGTTCTCCCATTTGCCGTTTGTTATGTGACGCACGGCCCGTTTGACATTGTCGTGCAACAAGTGCGTCCCCATGAAGACGCCCGCGTGAGCGTATGGAAATTCTTGCTCGATAAAGGGCGGGCCCGGGTCGCAGTATGCCTGGTTCCTATAGGAAATTTATGACATGGTTATCACACCTCAGTTATCACACCCAAGGGATATTGTGTCCCCGAATTGAAGGTGCATGCTGGCGGTACTTGGGGAGCACTTACCAGGGAATCTCACGGTGATGCGTTCCATACCGAACTGCCGGATTGTCTTTTCTACCCATTTTGAGGTCGGCATCGAAGTACGCCTCCCGGCCCTCCCTTTCATATAGCCTTTTGAACCGGGTTAGGAGTTTCATCCACCTGCAAACACAAATTTATACCAATTATTTAGTAAGATGACGCCGGGAAAGGCACTTGGGCGAATGAATCCCGCTTAGATCGTAAGTAAGGAGGCACTCGAGAAAATCACTTACTCTTCAAGTTTGACGGTGTCGTCAACCTCAGGCGTACTGACTGTGGGTGAAGTTGCCTCTGCCACAGTCGGTTCAGCTGCCGTTGGTGGCTCGGGTAGCTGTGTGTCGTGCTCGTCCTCATCCTCGGCTGTGTCAGCCCTCGCGGATCCCGGAATGGATTCCCTGCCGAATGGGTAGGTAGCCTTAGTTCCCAAATCGAAAGCAGCATGAGAAATCAACAACCCGGCGAGAATGGTTAATATAAGAAAACAATGAGCGATTTCAACTTACATTGGCTTGGTCTTGCGCCGCTTATTGGTCCAGTCATGAGGAAGGTTATCGATGACATCTCTTCCCGCTGACTGTACGCTTTGCGGCTCTCTCTTCGGCCGACAAGTTTTTTTCTCCCGGATCTCCTCGGGTAGGCCGTGAACGTGATGTGCCCTCCGCGGCCAACATTTTGGCGGAGAGATTTTCCCCTTTGCCCCCTTTCGATCTCGAGGCAGCCGCTCGGAGCGCCTCCAGGTCTGTGCTATCTGGAGACACGATGGGCTGGTCCAGAGCATAGTACATGACATAAGCATATTGACAAAATAGTAACAATAAAGCATGTCGCACTGTTTCTAAAATTTCAATATTGCTTCCATGCTGTGACTGACCGCATGGTCCACACGAAACATAATGGGATATCATGCCTCAGAAACACCACACCAGAATATGCTCCCGAAAAGTTTCATAATCGATCACCATATAAGGGCGTTTTGACTAGACAATTCGCCGACATGTAAATTTATCCAGAATTACGCTTATTTCTACAGTATTTGAACATTACATGGGTTCAATAGTCCCATAATTCAGTAATTGCAAAATCAGGTAAAATAGACACTTTCTTTCATTCATACAAAAGAGCTTAGGTAATCCAAAGCTTAAGGTTGGTTTCCTTTGGAAGTATATCGATCCACGACACGGACGCTTGCTTCCATCCACAGCATGGACGCATGTTTCCATCCACAGCATGGAAGCATGTGTCCATCCACAGCATGGACGCATGCTTCCATCCACAGCATGGACGCATGTGTCCATCCACAGCATGGACGCGTGCGTCCATCCACAGCATGGACGCATGCGTCCATCCACAGCATGGACGCGGGCGTCCATCCACAGCATGGCCACATATGTCCAGCTAATGAATGGAAGAATGCTTGTATACAAAGGATTGATAAATGTATCCATGCTCAGCATGGACACATGTATCGATGCTCAGCATGGACACATGCTTCCATCCACAGCATGGACACTTGCTCCCATCCACAGCATGGACACTTGCTCCAATCCACAAGATGGACGCAGTCAAACACACTACTGTTTAACCAACATCGTCTACGACCACCTAATTACGAGCTATAACGAAAGTCCATTTATAATATGAAACCCGGCAACCCACAATAATTAAGGGCTCAGGAAAATTTTATTAAGAAAGGCACGATGGACGAGGCCTCTCTCACCTGTCGCGTTTCACTTTCAGGTGGTTCCGTACTCCCGCTCTCACCAGGCTTTGTCTGCTGTTGCCCGGGGAAAGCTATCCTTGGCGAATTCCAGATCGCCGATATCCACGCACTCATGAGGCCGAGCGGCCGAGTGGCCGCCGCCTGCAGGCGCGCAGCATCGCCATCGGCACATATCAGTCAGTACAGATAAACGCGGGGACACAGAGAACCCGAGGTTGAGAGAGCAGGCTAGCGGCGCAGGACTCGACACTCAGTAACAGAGGTGGGCGGGGATGGGCGAAGTGCGAAGTTGTGGGTCCATGGGCGTTACCTAGCGGTTGACCGGTAGGGGCGTGGGGCAGATGGGGTGACCTGATCCAGCGCTTGACCTGCTCGGTCGCGAACCATACCGCATCCAGCCACAGTTTAGTTTAGGGCAAAGGAAATGGCAAAGGCTCGGCTTCGTGAAAGCGGCGGACCTGTCTGGGCGGGCTCGCAAGGAAGTGGATGGTGGTGTTGCGGTTGTGGAGAAGTGAGTTATGAGCTCTCGTCAGCAGCCCTTGGTCAGCAGTTGGGTTACAGGGTTACAGCACAAAGTACTGGCACCGCGCATATATGACGATAAATACTACACCGAATAATACCGTTCGAAGTGTTACGGAATGTACTGTATATCATCAATTTCTGTAGTTTTACAGTAGTACTGGTTAGTGAAATAAATCCATACTGTACGATGTATTGCGATGATCGGTATGTGAAACGCGTTGACCGGGTGCTCGCAACCACAGATATGGAGGGCAACCTTTGACCGACGAGTCAACATGCAATCCGAAATACTACGCAAGGTTTGACTGAGGTCGATCGTGGGGCGGTCCACCATCAAACTTCTTCTCATTTCACACTCTCTCGCCCACGCTCATCCCCAACCCCCGTCCTATCCGATGGCGCTCACTTCATCTTCCAAGCCGATTCACGGCACTTGTGTCGTGCCAAATAAATCTCGCAATTCCGGTAAGCTCGGCCAAGCCGAGTATCGCTTTATTAAGCGCGATGGCGCCATTGGTGGAGGAAAGACCACCGGTTTGAGCTTTCGTCGCGATACCCAAGAGGGCATCCTCTCGTGCGCGTTTGTTGTTGACTCGCGCGGCCGCAAGGCCGTTCACCCGTGTTGCAAAGGCAGCAAGTGCCTCTTTCGACTCATTGGCTCGCCTCTTGACCCATCGGCACCTACTGCGGTAGAAGCCCGTTGCCGCGACGAATTCCTATTTGACGTTCGCGAGACCCGAAAGGAGGTGCATGCGGAGGGACAAAATCGCTCACGCGATATCCTCGCTTCCCGACTCAAGCTCGCGTTCCAACCGGAGGAGTCTTCGCCATCCTTCGTTGAATGTTATTCCTACATTGAGACCCGCGACGACTCGGAGTCGAAGCAGCAATGGTGATGGAAGAGGCCCAACGGAACCTTCATCCGGGTGAGTGCCTTTCCGGTACTTTAGCCTTCGATTACTTCCGTCGAGTGTGCTCCAACTGTGTATCGACGCAAGTGTCCTTTCTAACAATCGACTAGCCAGGACTCCACATACCGATCATGAGTAATTATAAAGTTTTGTCTTGGTCTGTCTAATGCTGCACTAAATTCCTTTGCTGCTTTCAAGCATTCCTAATACTGCCTAGCTCGAATATATTTGTGTCCATCCAGTGGCGCGCGCATGTGTCCATGCTAGAAACCGACGATTGTTAACATGTCGAGCTTAAGTAATAATACCGTTTTCCTTTGATCGCACATGTACTGTTGCATTGAATTCATTGCTTGGTTTCAAGCAAGGCCATTATTCTATATAGCTGTAATATGTTTGCGTCCATCCTGTGGATGGACGCATGGCGCTGGGAGAAACAACTGAGTACATCAATTAGTATATTCGAGTTGAGGTAAAGATCTACTATCGCATCGAACCTTAAATGGATTTGGTTTTCGTTTTCCCTCTAGAGTCGCCATGCGTCCATCCACAGGATGGACGCACTGTGCGTCCATCCTGAAGATGGACGCAAGGTGCGTCCATCTTGAGGATGGACGCAAGGTGCGTCCATGCTATGGATGGACGCAAGGCGTGTCCATCCTATGGAGGGACCCGTGGTGACTCGAGGGGATTGTGTCGGACACCACACCACACGACCTACGCAATAATCTCAAAATGTTTTCTTTTATGTGTCCTATTTTGCAGACCTGCCGCGAGGCGTGGAAGTTCATCCACCACGTTTCGGAGCGTAGGCTCTCAGAGATTCAGCGCGATGTTCTGAATGATGCGATTCCATTCAAGCGGGCCAAGGCTCCCAAGGTTTCTCCCCTACGCAGCCATGCAAGAGCATGGCTTCACCTCTACTTGTCCGACGCTAGCGGTAGGCTTGAGCATATTCCCAACCCCTCTGGCGGACAAGCGCAAAGCCATCTACCATGTTGGATGAGGAAGTCTCGGGTCTACAAGTTGTATGTGGCCGACTGGAATGATCAGAACAATGAGTGCTCGGTTCTATCATTCCCTCCCTGCCTCTCCCGGCCAATGGGCTTGCAACTCGTAGTACATGGTCTTTTGGCAACGTACTAACAAGATTCCCAAATTGATTTAGGGAAGCCCGCATCTATTTCCCCCTTCCACCGAGCGTGGTTGCAGTTCTTTCCGCATGTGAAGGTACCGAAGACCAAGCGCTTCACCAAATGCAGCGTGTGTGCCAGTTCCGCCAATATTTTGCGGTGCGGCCACAAACCCACCATGAGTCGTAATGGATACTAAGTGTGTTGCATGAGCAAACGCCCGGTCGTTCTAGCGAGAAATAACTGCGATTTTGAATGCGGTACTAACTAACCTGTCAATGGCATTGTTGCCGCAAACGTTATTCTAGGTACAACAAGACCCTGTCGATAGAGCTGTCGCTCGGCGCGTGCAAGAGCAACATCTGGAGAGGGTACTGCACGAGAGGCATTTCTTGGAAGTGGCCTTGCAGTACTCCCGCCAAAAAAGGGACCTCTTTGTTTGCGAGATCGATGGCATGGATCAAGACAAGACCCGTGTTCCTCATCTTGTGCCATGGGACAAGGAGGTGGAGAAGAAGAACCTCCTGCAATGTCACTTGACATGCGTCAAGTACAACGGGAGCGAGCCGGACGACGTGTTATACTTTTTCGACTGCTTCCCTCACGACAGTAGCAACACCATCACCGTCATGTACAAGACTATCAAGAAGGAGATCGAGAGGCGTGGCGAGGCATTGGACACTGTGTGGTTCCAGCTCGACAATGCTTGCCGGGAGAACAAGAACAAGTACGTCATGTGCTTTTGCCAATGGCTCGTGCACATGGGTTTTTGCAAGTAAGTCCGTCTCTCTTTCCTTCCAGTAGGGTAAGCCCCCCCCCCCCCCCCCCCCGAAAAAAAAATCCGCACCATCCACTGACTTACATTATTTATGTTAACGGGTCCACCAGTCGCCAAGTTGGGGCCTTACTGACTTTTACTATATTGTATACCTTCCAGGCACACCCACGAGCGCGTGCACCAAGTCTTCTCGAAATTCTCCGTGTGGCTTGACGACCACGCCGCATTCACCAAGGCTCAGCTTTTGCACGAGCTTCGTCAGGCCTTCACCCCGACATGCAACTTCATGGAGCTCGAGGGAGTCCTCGACATCAAGACTTGGCTTGGCAATTGTCTTCCACGACAAGGCCAGGTGCTTACCACGGTGACTTCTAACCAGTTCGTCATCAGGCAATCGGAGGCTGTGGTCGGTGGTGTACGCAGCAACCTGTATTGCAGTCGTTGGTCCGATACCGCAGAGCATGGGCCAGAGTTCTTCCTTCGCGGAGTCCCCGACGGCACCCCTGCGTACCTTGCTTCTCGCCCTCTCTACCACTCCAAGGCTGACCCGGGCAAGGCTTTTGCTGAGATGGAGAAGGAGATTTGGAAGGCTGCGGATAGGTTGCACTTCTCCGCGGATGAGAGGCGAGAATGGGAGGAGGAATTCGCTTCGCTCCTGGAACTGGAGACGAGGGATCGAACTCCCATCCTGGCGTTTTGGCCCGAGTCTACCACGGAGCTTGACACTTGGCTAGGCGCCTTGCTATCTGGCAGAAATCTTGACGCCGATGATCCCATGTCTGCACGTATGCGTTCCCAGCCTAGGCTTGACCAAACATGCCAAGGCATGGCGCGCAGGTACGCCGACCTTCAAAAGGAGCTTCGGGTCTTGACGTACAACCCCATCACCATCAACACCTCCACTCAACGCCGGAAGCGCCGGCGGGGGGCGCAAGCGGCTACAACAGCGGTTAAGCACTCGAACGAGGCCGATAGCGAGGCCGACCGTCAGGAGGGGGGTCAGGACGTCGCGATCCCGTTGGAGAATGAGGGCACTACCCGTCGCGAGTTTGACGCCCGTCCCGGCAATTTGGTCGTCATGGACAACACCGCCGACAACCCCGACGCGTACCCCGAGGACAACCCCGTACCGCGAGGAGGGTCTTCTCGGCGATTGGGAGAACAAGTACCTTGTGGCCTACGTAAGGTACCGGTATGACGTCCAGGATTTGGATGGCTTGCCCGAGGACCACACCGAAGTTGACGAGTTGGACGTCACCATGTGCGAGCCTTGGTTGTCGACGCCGCATGGGAAGCCCGACATCCCGCTCACCTTTGCCATCGCGGCGGCCCGACAGAGTCGCGACCCAGAACCGGACTCATCTTGGGAGGCTGCGAAGAAGATGAAATGGTTGCCTATCACCACTATGCCTCTATCGCTCTTCAGCTTGCGTTTCCCGAACGTTCGCCGGACCGCCCGCCAGTGCCAGCACGACTTCCGTGGCACCAAGCTAACTGCCGTGACAAGCATGAAGGGCGTCTCGGAGATCAAGGACTCCAGACACAAGAACCTTGTTGTGCGCCGGCCCTTGGCAAAGCTTCGCTACACCATGCAATTGCAGGAAGAGGCGAATAGGGAGTGCGGTGCTTCGTTGCCCCTCGACGGCATTAGGCACATGGAGATCACTTACGAGCTTGCATGACTCCGTGCCGCGCTCAACGTCCACAAACTCGGTGTCGACAACAAACGCAGGTGGTTCAACGACCACGGCTTCAATGCAGACGAGAAGAAGTGCGTTTTGGACATGTTGACAATATAATGATAGACAGTGGTGTAAGTTGTACGTACGTATCTGTAAGGGCCTTTGTGGGGGGCGGGGAGGGGGGGGATGCGAGTGTTGGCTGCTCGTGCCCAATAGACAATGCGATTTGAGCACTATAACAATTAGACACTTAAAGTATTTGCCCTCGCACGCTTGCCCCACGATCATACGACGTCAAACACAATGAATTGATGGGGTGGCGCGCGTCCTGACTTAGGTTTTTCCTCGCATCCGCTCTGCGCATGCCCAATTTTGCACGTTTTGCGCGGGCAAACAATGAAAATGAGCGCAACCAAGGGGATTTTGTGCATGTGTGCCTCCAAAACATGCGTTTTGAGAATTTCGTGCAAAATGGCTCAAAAAAGGGAACTTTCACAAGTGAATAACATAACACTTTAAGTGAACGCCTGTTCGATACGATGTCGGACTGGCTGTCTACATCCGTCCGTCTTGTCGGTGCTTCCCCTCCCGCCGTCACTTCCTGGACCTCACACAGCCTTCGCAAGAGAGCAGCGTCTGCCGCCAACGCCATCGGAGTTCCATTGTCCCACATTCGCTACCAAGGCGGCTGGGCCACTAACTCCGACGTCGTTCTGGACTACATCGACCCCAACGTTCTTCCTTCACCTGGCGCATGGTTCTTCTTTGGCCACATTGCCCCCCTCCGCCACTTCCAAGTCCAACAGGACTCCGCAGCGGTGACCTTCCCGGTGCCTCCTTCATGACCTGGCGCTACCCCTTCTCCGTCAATCCACCGCTCTCTCCGTTTGCTCAAGACTGGCAAAACCAGACTCAACTTGAAATTATCTAAACTAGTTTATGGGGTTTCCCCCCTTGACCTAACCGCTTTTCATCTACAAGTGTTGCTTAGTGGTACGGGAACTAGGCACCTGTCGTGGCGCCCTTTTTGGGTGCAGCACGAGTAGACATAAAAGCAGCCATAACAGCTGAGCCTGCCATCTTCCAGTTTTCGCTGCGTTACACGCAGGGCCCTCCCTGACTCCGTTTTCCCTCCACGCTTTCACTTTACCTTCCTGCCAATTTCGGCTCTTGACTGTGTAAAATAGCCTGCGCAATCTTTTGGCAAAACCTTACTCAACCTTGAAACATATATATGCAACAAAAAACCGCGACGGTACGGGTAGCGACTACCACCAGCGCTACCTAGTCGCTATACATCCAGGTATAGGAGATTTCAATCATGCATTCGAGTCTGGTTTTGCCAAAAGGGTGCGGAGGCTGTTTTACACGGAAAAGCGCCATTTTATGGCTAGGAAGGTTCAGCGAAAGGGGAGGGAATGTCGGAGGAGGAGCCCGCAGGGCGGAGGCGGAAAACGGGAGGGCGCTGCCGAAGGCAGCGAGCTGGAAGATGGCAGACGAGCTGCTGGTGGCTGTCCTAAGTAGCTCCCCGGCCGGGAGCGCAGGGCTCGCGGGCGATGGGGTAGCCCGTACCAAACCCCGATGGTAACGGCTTCAAACCACTACAGACCGTACGGGTCGCACTAGGACAGCTATAGTCCGTTAGGAAACCCCATAAACATGTTTAGATCATTTCAATCATGCATTCGAGTCTGGTTTTGCCAGTTTACACGCGGTTCGTTTACGACTGCGAGCGTGGGCAGTCGGCAGGCGTGCCGACCAGACGAAGGCGGAAGATGTCTTGAGTTGTAGAGGGGTCTCGCGCCAAGAGGACCTCGATCGAGGCGCAGGCGCATCAGACGCGGGCGGGAGATGTTGACGCCGGCATGACATAGGCCGGACGTGTCGCGGAATTAAGGCGCCGTCTCCCGACGGCGCCCTATAGCATTGGTTGCGCGCCTTGGTGGCGTGCGGCACGAGCCGGAACTGCAGGCCAGTAGAAGCAGCAGGGGTAGCAAAGCCCGAGTTGGCGACGAGCGCCCAGCAAAGCAGCGGCACAGGCACGAGTAGGACGAGTACAGCTGCGCGCACGAGCGCGCGAGCGCGCCGAGTACAGTCAGGTGAAGTACTGGTGCACTGTACCCGACGCGATGATAACTCGTACCCTGTACCTGTACTGGCGATGCACGTTACGAGGGGTGGACACGCAACAACTCGCGATGACAGCGATGTACTGCTGCCGTCATCACCAGCGGTGGTTGTTTCGCCCCCTTGCGCGAAGAGCGGCGGGTGAAACGCACAACGCTGAGGGCGCGGAAATGTGTGGTCGTGCCGTACCGGTTCAGGTGTGTCGGGGTCGGTTGTCGGCGACGTCGCAGAAGACCCGCCGACTCGGTTAGCTGTCGCCGTGGGTCTTTCTTCGCGGAGAGCGATGAGCCGACCGCCGTTGCTGCACCAACGACGGCAGCTGACCAACCCACAAAGCGTAGGCTTAGGATGATGCCACGAAACGCACAAGTCACGTTAGGTGGCGGAGCTGTCCCCCGGCGGGCAGCTCGTGTTGTCACAGATGCGTTGCCGTGACGTTGGAAGCGGGTTGGCCGGCGTAGAGGCCCTTGTAGCCTATGCCGGCCCGTAACGATGCCAATGACGTCGGAGCGAGGGTGACGACGAGGCGGCCGCTGCTGCTGCACCAGCGACGGCCGCCGAAGTCCCAAACCCAGAGTTGGCCAAGGGTAGTTACGTACACCACGAGACGCCAGGCACGCCAGGTGGTAGATAGAGCTGCCCCCCGGCGGGCAGCTGCAGGTTGTCGTGGTCCTTGTGACGACGACGTTGGAGTAGGAGACGTCGGAGACGCATCGGCACGGGCCGCACAAAACGCCTCCCACTGCGACCACAGCAAACGTTGCTGAAGCTTCAATGGGGCGAGGGCAACGAGCCCTCTCAAAACACCGGCGCGTGAGCGGCGCCACCCATGTAACAGGCCAATTACGCGAGTAGTTCCGGAAAACCACAGCATGTAACGACCGTTGATGCCACGGCGCCCTGCTGCGAGGACACGGGGACTGGGTTGTAGTGTCTTGCGGGACAACAAGTGGTCGCCCCGACGACACGGACGTTCTCCTCCGTCCGCGCCGATTTGTTGCGGTGGGCGTAGTTGTCGTCGTTGACAACCGTGACGAGCAGCGGCCATGGTGCCGAGCGCGTCCACCTCACCTAAACCTCAAGAGTTGACTACTGCGAGAGGGCGCTCCACTGCGGGAGCCCCGAAGGCCTGTATTGCGACTCGACTTCGGGTGTTGAGGTTTAAACCCCCCCAACGGGGACCCCCCAGCTCCAATTCCTTGCCGTGCGCATCGCCATCCGAAAACGTCCCAGCTGCAAAGCCAGGGCAAAAACGAAAAACGACCTCGGGCGCACGAGTAGGGAAAACCACACTACCGAGGGGCTGTCTGTCGCTGCCTGATGTTGTAACGCATGTGCGCGGCACGACGACTCACTACCGGGTGGATGAACCTCGGTGCGGACTTGTTCAGCCTCAGTGACCCTCGCGCGCACAAGTACGCGAAGCCGCTGCCGAAGGCAGCGAGCTGGAAGATGGCAGACGAGCTGCTGGTGGCTGTCCTAAGTAGCTCCCCGGCCGGGAGCGCAGGGCTCGCGGGCGATGGGGTAGCCCGTACCAAACCCCGATGGTAACGGCTTCAAACCACTACAGACCGTACGGGTCGCACTAGGACAGCTATAGTCCGTTAGGAAACCCCATAAACACGTTTAGATCATATCTGTACTGTAAATGCTATGGGACGTCGTCATTTCGCATATGTTTGACGGTGATCCGCAATAGCGTTGCTGGAAATTTTATCACTGGCATCGAATTAGTCTTGCGGAATCCTCCGGCGATTTGATTGATAGTCGCTAGCCATAACGGATCGTCGCCTACCCAGAGCTTTCCCTGACTCGATCGCTGCCTACAAATGGCCGTCGTAGACACGCTGCGAGGGTTTCATCACTGGTGCCAATCCTGTCCTGGGAGTGGAAAAACAACACCAAACCCAACCCACCATCGTTACGATCTCGACCTGGCAACACGGCGAGCCACCCCGCCAACAAACTCGGCACCGCGAAGCTGCACACCGACGGTCCACTTCACTAACCTTCCTGCTTGTCTGGCACAGAGCGCGCGCGCAAAGCTGTGTCCATGGCAGGCGACGGTCCAGGGGCGGCCGGCTCTGCGCGCCTGTCGGATCACTTCCTCCCCTCGCTGCTCTCCTGCTCCACCCAATACGCAGGCGCAGGTAGTAGGACAGGCCGCGCCCAGCACCGCCGACTGTTTTGACACCTTGTGTGCCTGTTGCGCGGAGGATTGGGGGATTTCTTGCTGCGAACTGCTTGAGAATTGCGTCTGTGTGGCCTGCGTCTCCGCTGTACAGTCGAGCTCCTGCGGGGCGCCGTGGAGGGCGATGTGGAAGAGGCGATCGCGTCATGCTGGGTGGTGACTGAGCAGGAGGAGCAGGTGAGAAAGCCCCCGCCCCCCGCCCCGTCGGGGCGTGGCTAGCGCGATGGAGCGGCACGGGGCTGGCTGTGCTGTGTGCGACCGGGCGCACTGAGCACTGGCTTTTTTGTGCCTGCGGGAACTCCGCCACGGGCAGGTGGAGACGCAGATAGACGGCAAAAAGTTCAAGCTGCAGGTCCCCAAGCCCGTGGCGCAGCTGCATGCGCAGGGGAATTCCTTGCTGGAGGCGGCTATCGGCCAGTGGCAGGTATGTCAGCGCCGGCCGAACTGCGCGGCCCCCGCCCTCGGCAACATCAAGCTGACCAGGCTCGTCCTTCACCTGCAGTGCGCTGTAGAGGGCAGGGTGGCATCCGCAGCTCTGGAGGTCCGCTGCGCAGAGCGCCACCTTGCCGCATGCTTCCTCCGGTGTGATCCCTCCCGCGCCCCACTCCAGCCAGATCGACCCTGTTGTCCACAAATGTCAGCCATCGTCTTGGATTGACAGAACTGCGGTGTCAAATGGGTTTCAGGACCACTCCGGATGGCAGTTTCCCGGCAGGCAGGCAGCTACCGGTTTTAGAAAGCTTGCTGGCGGGCGCCAGCCAGGCCGCGACGGAGTGCCCCACCACCTTCCGCCTGCTCAAGACCATGGCAGCTTTTATCGGAGGTAAGTGCGGGCTTAGTCTGGTGGTGCCATGTGAGCGCGCGCCCCCCCCCCCCCCCCCCCCCCCGCCTCGAACACACACACACACACACACACACACACACACACACACACACACACACACACAAGCACACAAGCACCTGTCCACCCGCCCAATCTACTGCTACCAGCAGTAAACCTGACCGGGCTCGCTCTATCCCCGCCCCAGCATCATACGTGGACTCTGTGGAAGACGACCGCGGCGAGCTGCTAGCAATCTTGCAGCGCCACCACAAGTGCCTGCCCTGGAGCTGTGCCCTATTCCAGCCTGGTGCTACGGCTTTGGTCTCACAGCTGCAGATGCTGGCAGAGTCCCACCGCGCCATGTATGAGGCCAGCAGCGCTGACATTGTGATGGCTGCTACCGAGCCTTGCAGTGCCACCCCCACAGAGGTTAGGGACTCCTCCGCCCCAGACAGCCAGGAAGCTAGTCATTGCATGATAGTGCCTGTGGTCTCATGGCGTGCCTCTCCATCGCTAAGTCGCCCTCCCGCAGGCGCCCAGTGCTGACCCGCGCCATGCCGCCCCAGGACGAGGCGCCCCTCCTGGTTGAGGACCACTCTCAGTCGCTGGAAACCTTGCTGCTGCAGCTGCCGTGGGATGCGTTGGACAGCATAAGCGCCGATAGCGTGCAGCAGCAGCTGCTGCCAGCTGTAGCCAACATGCTGGACGTGCTGCTCGCCCACTCACAGGAACCCATGGGTGTGCCTTCCGCGCTGCTCACCATTGTGCGCATTCTAGCAATGGTGGCCAATCGGTGCGCGCCTCTCGGCCGTTGCAAGGAATGGTTGCGGGACAGGGGGTTGTTCAGCCTGCAGCACAGGCAGGGGGGTTGGGTTGCGTGAGGGTTGGGCAGAACTCTCACGCCTTCCCCCGTCGGTTGGCTTGCTCACGTGCAGTGGAGCGCAGGGCCAGCTGCTACTGCCAGTGACCGACGTGCTTCTGGATGCACGCTGGCCTGCACCTGTCTTCGTCCCGCTGCTGCTGCCAATAACACCCCTTGACAAAGCCGAGGCACCCACACTCCAGCACATGCTGCACCGCCTACTAAGGCTTCAGGAGAAGGATGTGCTTGCGTATGCGCAGACCCCCGCGGCCAGCCGCTCCGTTGTGCGGCGCATGTTCCAGGTGGGATGGCCATCGAGGGCAGTGCTCTGTGGCTGGCGGTACAGGGAGGGGCAGCCGCCTGCGCTGGCATGCGCCAAGCCCTTGCATCGTCATAATCATAACTCACAAGTCATGGTGTGTGTCATGCTCATAGAGCGCAGCTGTGGAGGGCCGCGCTGTGGTAGCTGCCGTCTACCAGC
Organism: Tetraselmis striata; assembly: GCA_006384855.1. Lineage (NCBI taxonomy): Eukaryota > Viridiplantae > Chlorophyta > Chlorodendrophyceae > Chlorodendrales > Chlorodendraceae > Tetraselmis > Tetraselmis striata. The sequence goes on from VCJN01001409.1 coordinate 184,511, forward strand.
AACCGCTATATGCAGACTTGCAAGCCCTGCCGGCGCCCCGGCAGGCACCACGAGGCATGCAAGCCAGGCCTTCCATCACTGGGCCGTGCAGCTTTCCAGTGCTGGCTGCCATCCGACAGGTGACCGACCCATCCTGCACGTCATGTTTGAGGAGGTGGCTGCAGGATTGGGCATGGTCCCGCAGTTGCACTTGCTCAGACTTGCAGCTGGCTGACACCCAGCATGGCCAGCCTTGCTTGGCGCCCCATTGCGCCCTGCACATGCAGCCGCCCTCTCCCCCGTCTTAACGTACGACATGTCCAACATTTCACACCACATGCTGCTGCACCTACAGGTGGCTGCTTACAGTGCATTGACAGCACCAGATGTTAGCAACCTCCAGGTGTGTGCCACATGTCGAGCTGGCGGTGCTTCATGCACATTTCTTCATGCATACCTGCACGATGTTTGAGGTGCGATTTTCGCCCTGTTAGAATGCATGGTGCGGAGGTGAATGGGCGTCCCTTGCTGCGCCAGGAGTTACAGCTGGTGGCGGAGGAGCTGGTATATCATGCCACCATGGGTGATGCTGCGGTCATGCTGACTGGGGCAGCCACGCGCCCAGAGGGCGATCGGTCAGAGAACGCCTCGGCAACCGCCCGGAGGTTCTGTGATGAGGCAGTCCTGCAGGTGTGACCGGTTCTTCAAGGAATGCCTGGCACCTGCTGTGCATGCTTTGCATCCCGGCAGCATGCGCGAGCTTTGACGACCCTGTTGGTGCCCCCAAACTCTATGCCGCACCACAACAGCTGGGCGCCCTGTGCGGCCTCATGCCCGGCGCATGGATACTTGCTGTCGAGGCTGTCATCACCAATAACGCACTCCTCCACAGTGCCGAGGCAGACGCAAGCGAGGCTCTTCCCTGCAGCCAGGTATGAGGCCCCGCCCCCTCAGAGGCACTCAAATGCAAGCCCCTGAGGGCGTTTCGTTGAATAGCCATGTTGATTACAGATGGGGTATCTTTTCTCGGCCATGTTAAACTAGAGGCTGCAAGAGACCCTCGATTGACTATGCCCTGTTGTTGCATCATTCGCAGGCATTTGCCAGTCGCCTGGGGTCGCTAATGGCGGCCGTTCTTCCCTATACTTCTGACACAGAGTGGATGATGAGCTGCCGGGAGGCTAGAGGGCCGGCAGGTCAAGTGCCAGGCAGCGCTCTGACTGTTGAGCGCGCCATGCAGGCCCTCGTGAAGCTCACCTGGGGGGTCGAGCTGGAGGCCCTCGTGGCAGGGCCGCAACCCAGTGAACTAGCATCAGAGACCGGGGAGGAGCAGCCGGAGCATCCAGTCCCTGAGCCCACCGTGTTCGATGAGGCAGCCAAGGAGATTGTGCCCTGGTTGACAGCTGTCTGGGCGGATGCCGGGCGGCATAACTCCGACAGGCCTGCCGCGCTGCCCGCATGTTGCGGCTCCGCTGGCGAGCGCTGCGCCGTGGGCGCAGGGCGCCGCATCGCTGCCCCCCACCCTACGTCTGCGCTGCCTGCTGACGGTGTTGGCGGCGCACTGCCACTTGGTTTCTGGACAGCCTACGGAGGGCGGGCTGTGGCTGTGGCGCTTCATGTCCGGGCCAGGTGGACAGCAGCTTACCGCACTGACACCGAGGGACTCCGGCGATGACCAGTCGGTTATCCAACAGGTGACCACCCCTGCCTGCCCCTCTGCTCTTCTTGACTGTGCTGCCGGTCATGGGAACCGCTGCCTGAGGAGCCCCGGCTGTCTGGCACCATTCCACTGCGCTCTCAGGCTGCCGCGGAGTTCCGACATGTCTGCATGTTTGAGCCGCCGGCTAGTGGCGCACTGGAGCTCCAGATGCTGTGGGGAATTGTCCGGCTTCAACTGGCAGCAGGACTGGTTGAGCACTCGGCAGCCGAACCTAGGTGGGTCACAGCCAAGCACATGACTAAGATGTCCATGCATGCGAAGTGACTGCCGCCTGCCTCTGACTAATCTGATTGCTTATGTAGCAGCACGGGCGAGTCGGCTGATTGTGGACAGCACTGCAAGGACCTGCTAGAGGTGGGTCGTTGTGTTGTACAAGGGAAGCAACCACCCTTCTGTTCAATGGCACGTACCATTCTCAATGGAGCTAGCCACTGACCTCTCCTCATTCTCGACCTGATTTGCAGGCCGTGAGCTGGTGGACCCGCGCTTCCCAGCTCATTGACGCCGGGCTTGGCGAAGGCCTGGTGCCTCTCGTTGGCCGTATGATTGCGGGGTTGGCGGGTCTGCCGCTTCTGGATCACACCTGGGCTGCCACCTCTGCTGGCCGCCTCCTGGCGGCAATGATGGCCACGGTGCACAGCTCTACACCTTCTGCGGTGCTGCCCTGACCCCCCCCCCCCCCCCCCAACACCCCACCCCACCCTTGACCGCCACACAGTGCCAATTGCCGTGGATGCATGTGTATTGCAAGGGCAATAGGTCAAAGGGGCTACACTGTACATTGGCTGTGAATCCATGCTGGTGCAAGGGTGCTGACTGACGTGGATGCATGGCTGTGTCAGATTGCGGAAGTCGTAAGTGCACTCATCAGCAAGCTGAGGAAAGAGCCAGCTGATCCCAAGGCACAGCGTGCCATCGAGCTCTGGCTGCAAGCGCTCTGCTATGCGTTGGTTCAAGGGAATGAGGCCGCTGAGGCGGCCGTGTGTGCCATCCTGGCGGAGGTTGTGAGCAGTGCCTGGGTTGCGTCACAGGGAGCTGCTGCCATGTGGCAATGCTGGGCGCAGCTAGTGGAGGCCCTCAATGAGGTCGAGGTACATCCATCACTGCGCTGCCATTGCCATCGCCATCAACCATGTCCGCTCTGTCTTTGGTGGGACCTGGACTTATGCTAATGCGCGTGCTGACTGCTCTATCTCACCCCTGCTGGTGTCCGCTTCACTCCATCAGCTGGCTCAGATGACCGCGCAACTCCATGCAGCATCTGAGCGCCTGGGGAGCCGAAATGCTGGCTGGCTGGCTCTGCTGCGGACATGGGTGCTGCAGGCGAAGGCGCGCCAAGGGAAGCGGCTAGAGGTTGGCGACGATGAAGCCGCTGCAGAAGGGCAGGCGTCGCAAGCAATGGAGGTACGCGTCCCCTGTGGAGGTCATACAATTCACGCAGCAGCAGCTCTAACGGTTTCCACTGCTACCTTTGATTCAGCGGCCATGCCGTTTGGCCCATTGCCGAATCTCCTCACTCTGGTCAGTTTGAGTGGCTGCGAGCAGGTGCAAGTTGAGGGCATCCTCCAGTCGCTGGAGGCAGCGCAAGCAGTCCTGCCCGACATGCCCGTCTGCCTGCCCCTGTGGCTGGCCTTTGCCTCGGAGTATTGCCGACTGCAGGTTTGGGCCCTCCTGGAAGTGGCTGCCCCGAGCCGGGCCTCTGGCCCCACGGCTCGCCCCTGCCCCAGCATGGGCCTGCCGCTTATGCTGGCTCTCGATCTCTCATGCAACATGTCTCCTGCACTTGTGTAGGACTCCGTGAAAGAAATTGTTGACCGCGAGGAAGTGGGGATAGCACTCTTGAAGCTGGGGGGCTGGTTTGAGGTGTGTCGCCCCTACCCAGATTGCACGAGCTCCACGCATAGTCCTTTCTGGTGATCTGTCGGCCTGGTGGACTAAAACTAATGCCGTGGAATGCTGCCAGGCCGCCGAAGCACCGCTGCTGGCAACTTACTGCACACAGGCGGCTGCTCTGGACCCAGCCTTGCTCGGAGATCAGTCTGCCGCCGATGGGGGTGGTGCAAAGCCAGCAGGCGGCTTGCCGGGTGGGTGCATGACGTCTTCCCCTTGCCTGAATGCCTGTTGGCAATGGGCCAGATAGCCGCAAACTGCGACATCAAATAGCATAGTTCAGACATCATGGGTGTGCATTCCCTAACAATCTGGGCACCTCTGCAGCCAAAAGCCTTTCCCCTCCCGCCCAGTATGTTTTTGGGTGTGCCAGTTTCTTCTGAGGCACTATCATGTCTGAAATCACGTACTATCCAATGCTGGACACCTCAGATCTTGAGCACTGGGAGGAGTACGCCCGGATTCATCCTCCGCAGCTGCTTCAGCAGCGGCTAACAGCGTCAGAGCCCCGAACTTCCGCTGACTTTCCCGCCGGTGATACCGGGGACAGAGCCAGCCAGGAGGGTGCGTCGCCATCTAGGCCTGGCAAGCTTCCTTGAGAGGTACAGGGGTGCTGCTCTTGATGAACTGAGAATGGTGTGGTGGTGCATGGCTCCACAGAGAGCAGCCGGGCAGCCAAGGCGGAACTTCTGCAGCATACACGCAAGCCTGCGATTGTTGCAGCCGACGCGTTGCAGGAGCTGCAGGAGATAGCAGGCAGCGGCATGCTCGACGCCCCAGAAGATGACGACACTGCCATGGTGGAGCTGCAATCTTGGGGGCGGCGCGGGCAGAAGCAGGTACTTTCCTGAATGCCTCCCTGCATTTGGCGCACGTCGACAGCAGTGAACTCTTGCCACCTCAGAGCCATGTATGTAATGCTTGACAAGCCTGGCGTACTGTTGCAGGCGGCCAAGTCTGGGAAGACCCCGCAGGGCGAGGCTTCTCTGAGCGACCTGCGCATGAACGTCGGCGACGGCGAAGGAGACGTCCCGCAGGTCCTTTCACGCTGTCAAGTCCAGCTGTGGGAGGCCAACATGGCGGTGCAGGGCGAAACGGCTCCCATCAATGAGCAACTGCGTGAGCTGCTGCGCAACCGCTACTCGGAGGAGGCCGTGTCGATGCCTGGCACGGTAGACATTGGGCACGGAGAGCGCCGACGGGTTAGCTTGCAGGTGGGTTATGCTCCATTCAGCCCTCGATGTGCAGATACTAATGCCATCCTCTGCTGTCTGAAGCTCGTTCGTCACAGTTGAATAGTCCACAGAGCAATACTGGGCAGCAGACCCTCCCTATGGTAGAGTGTTAAGGCATAGTGTCTAGTGCAATCACCACCACCAGCATCATATCCAGTCCACCCCTCTGCACTCCGTCGCTGCTCAAAGTGCCATAGATCAACCCCCCCCCCCCCCCCCCCCCCCCCCCCCAAACCCACCCCGGGTACAGCTCTGATGTGTTGGATGACGCATGTGCATGAATTGTGAAGGTGCGATGCAGCAAGGAGGCAGAGGGCTGGCAGCAGCTGCTTGCCTCTAACAGGCAGGCGGCCGAGCACAGTGTCACGCTCGGCCTGCTGGAGGCTCGCTTCATGACAGACGCTGCAAGTGCGCTCCAGCTGCTGGAGTCCACACTCGCAAGCGCAGGCGTGACAGAGGCCACCGCCACCGGTGAGGCCGCGTGCCGCTGATAAAACAGTGCGCTCATCAATGGATTTCCGTTGATTTACAGCGATGGCCAAAACTGCGCCAAGGATGCTGGGCACTGCTAGGACGCCTAGCCTGAAAGTCACTGTTGGTTCACCTCATGCATTGCTGCTCTCCCTCCCTCATGGTTGCCCTGTACCTCCCAGCATGTGTCTGATTGTCGTTGCTGCGCCGCAGATGACAATGATGGGGATGACCTTTGGAATCTGCGACAGCAGCTGTGCATGGTGCTCTGCGACGTCCTGATTGACGGGTCGACACCGCCATTGGGGCAGATTCCCCTGCGCCGTCTGTTTGTGCAGTCAGCTCGCCGGCTTGCGGCCGCGCGGCCTGCCATGCAGCCAGAGCTCATCTCGCACATGCTCCTTGCGGCGCAGCGCTGCGTTGCTAGCGAGGAGAAGAACAAGACCTCAGACGTGGGCCGAGTGGGGCGTGAGACGACAGAGCTGCTGCAGAGCTGGCTGACACCCTCGGACCTCCTTGCAGGATGGTGATTGCCTGCCCCATTCGCATGTCTGGCTTAGTCCATTGCCTCCCAGCAGCCACTGCACAACTGGCCGACACAGCAACACCCGCTGTAGCTCCTTGGCGTGCCTGCAGGCCGCGCCGGCAACTTAGTATTGCACATATGTTGATCTCCCATATTGACGTGTTTTCTTTCGGCCTTGGGCAGCCTCATCCTCCGCTACCCTTGAGGCGTTTTCAGGCTGTCTCCGGGCCCTCCTGCACAATGGGCATGTGCTGTCCCCAGGTTCCTCCCGCCACCTATCACTAAGTGACAAAAGCCTGCTTTGCAGCCCACGCCGAGCGGTGTCCCTGACATGCATCGGGTGCAAGCTGCTGCTGTGATGCATCGATGCTCTTACATCCAACGATGCGCAGGCTCGGTGCGGGCCCTGCTGGACTCCTTCGATGTGCAGCAATACGTGGCAGCAGAGGTCGGAGATGGCATCGTTGACAGTGAGGACAACACCGCGGCGCCCCCAGAGAGGTTGGAGAGGGCGTTCCGCATGGCAGCCGACGCGCTGCGGCTCCCTGGGGCTGAGGTTCTTAGCTGCCAGCTGCTCGAGGTGACCAGATCCCCCTTAACCTGGCGCCAACCTGCCTATCCTGTTACATTCGTAACGGGCTTGGTGCTTTCCTTGATTGTATCTACAAGTTGGCACTGCGGCGGATGCTTTGTGACGGATGCTTCCTGCCACTGGAGCTGCTTGTGTGCACTGGCTACAGTAATCTTCGAGCTGGTGGCACTTACCCCCCTGTGCTTATGCTTGTGTGTATGGGGGAACTGGCAGGCCATTGTTTGCGCGGCTCCCTCGCAGCACTTTGCAGCCTGCGCAGCTATCGTCCTTGCCACTCCTGCAGGCTGCGAGGACGCGCGCAAGCAAGCCCTTGACATGCTTGCCAAGCTGCCATTTGAGGTGGAGCACCCAGCCGGCGACAATGGTTGTTGCGGATCACTTTTCACTTGCTTTGCATCCATCACCCTGGCTGCTAACCTCGCCGCCCCGCACACCCACCCTTTGCGTGCGCAGATCCTGAGCGCCAACGTCGTTGCGGACGTGCTGCGCAGCATGCTGGCCGCACTGCAAGCCGACGTGCTGAGTCCGCCGTACCTCCCATACGACCTCATCCGCGCGCTGCTGCAGGTGGGCTCCCCCCGGGGGCGGCCTGGCTTCTCCCCACTATATCGCTGCGGGCTTGACCCCGTTGTCCCACCTGTCAGTGGTGGCCCATTTGATATGTAGCGAGAGATTGATTGTCAATGAATGTGCGGAGTGGCTGGTCTAGACTGTTACATACACAATCACGGGGTTCCAGCGACATTGAATTTGATGAGATTGCGGGTAACTGACTTGTGACTGCACCTTGATCCGCCTCTAGTCGCCTGGCATGGTGGCTCTTCTGGAGGGGAACATGTCTGTGGCCCATCCCTCCACTCGGGCCGAGTGGAGCGCGGACGTGCTCCAGGCTGGTGCCCCCATGGAGGCCGCTGGTGGCGCGTCCGGCGGCGGTGGCGGCGAGGCCCAAGCCGCGGAGTGCTCCCTTGTGCGCGTGCGACAGTTCCCGCCTGATCAGTCTCCGCAGCTGCTGAGTGACCTTCTGGCAGCCATTCTGCAGGCAAGTAATGGCAGCGGCATCCCCCATCAGCCCACTCGCATCGTTTGAGTCCTGAACCGTTTGACTGGTCATGCTGGGATTGCTGAACCTGTGAACCTGATGTTCACGCCACCAAAAACTCCCCTACCATGTGAGGCCATGCACGCTGAGCCCCCGCCCCCCCCCCCCCCCCCCCTCGTCCCCTCTTTCTTCTGTCCCACAGAAACTGACCTGCCTCTACGACTCCATGGGCTCAGCGGGCATGACAGAAGAGCTCACCGCAATGCTGTCGGCCTGGATTGGCGCCGCCGCCAGTAGCGAGCCAGCCATGAACCTGGCGTGGCAACACTACTGCAGTCAGTGGCAGCCCTTCCTTGCGCTCACGGGCGCCCTCACGCAGGTATGCAGCACACCCAGCCACGTGCTGCGCAGGGCTTGATGTGTGCAGCGGAGGAACGTGCGCCAAGTGCAGCCGCCCCTGCCTGACATAAACTGTTTCTGCCGTGGCAGGGGGCAGTGGGGGCGCTCTTCTCATCCTTCTGGAACGGCCTCCCCTGGGAAATGGCCACCTTTCACAGCAAGGCACGACCCCCCCCCCCCCCCCCCCCCCTGCCTGCTGCATCACTTAGCACGTATGGATCGCTGAGTATGCTGTCCGCTGCCAACCGTGCAGGGCGCCAACGCGCTAGTCTCAATCCGCGAGCAGTTGCCTCACCCGGAGAGGGCTGCACTCAAGGTCTCGGTCCATTCGTTCCCCCTTCCATTCTCTGTTGCCATGCGACTTGCCGCTGCCGCCCTATCGCACCAATCCCGCAGGCTGATGCTGAAGAGTTCTGCATCTGCTGAAAGTGATGAGGCGCCTCCTCGGTTGTGCGCTGGTTGCAGGTGCTCCAAGGCCTGCGCTGGGAGCCCTTTTTGGAGGATCTTAACATGAAGGTCGGCATCCTGAGCAGCGCTGCAGCAGCTTCCAACGGAGGTGAATCCACCGAGGAGGAAGGGCTGGCCGAGGCGCGCAACCTGGCCACACAGGCAGCGCTGCTCGCGATTGACGCGTATCTGCTGGCGGGAGTCGAGGGCGTGCCCGGCTGGATGGCGACCCTGCTGGCGGTGGATGTCTCCGAGGTTGACGAAGGCTCTGGGGACGAGGCGGGACAGGAAGGCCTGAGGATGGCGCAGCTGCTGGCTGTCGCGGACTGGGCAGTGCTGGAGGCGTACCTCTGCCCGGAGCCTCCAGAGGAGGAGGGCGCAGGCCTCGCTCGGCAGCCTGCCAGTCTGCCGGCCGGCCAGAGCTTTGGTCTGCTGCGCCCGTTGCTAGACGCTCCGGCGCTCGTGGCCGCTGGTGTCGACCACCGCCTGCTGCAGGTTGAGCGCGCCCTGCTCGTCAACCCATTCCCCTCATTTGCACCATGTCGCCTCTCTGTGTCCTGTCTGTTGGCCCGACATCTGGCCCTGGCTCGCTCCCTGCGTAACCTCCAGGCATGCGTGACACGGCAGCATCCCAACCTGGGGGCTTGAGAGAGCGGCATGACTCTGCGTGCTGATGCCATGTCCGCCTGTGCAGGTGCTGATGTCGCTGAAGGACGCCGCGCTGGTGACACAATCGGAGCACGCCACCGCCGTGGCCGCCGCTGCCGCCCGCGGCGTTCTTCTTGTGTCCATCGGCCCCACCAGCCCCCCGCAGGCTGCCCCCGGGCCTGATTCGGCGCTGGTGCCCGCCGTGTACTGGCACCTTGGCGAGGCGCATCACGGCCTTGTGATGGAGAGAGTGCTGGTGCCGCTCCTGGCGGCGCCGTCGTCGGGCAGCGCAGCTCTTCTGGGCGAGATCCACGCCCCTAGCCTGATTGTGCTGGAAGTGAGCCCCCTCCCCCCCCCCCCCCCCCCCTTACACACACGCACACACACACACACACACACACACACACACACACACACACACACACACACACACACACACACACACACACACACACACACACACACACACACACACACACACTCTCTACTACCACCACCACCACCATCCAGGCTGGTGTCCATGCGCTTGCGCCCATCCCAGTCATCCCGTCCACTTTCATCTTCACCCAAGAGTACCCCTAGGAAGTCATGGTCCGACCTCATGCATGCGCTTGTCGAAACCGGGTCGTCAGACCATCACAGGAACTATGTGCCCCACACGCCTCGGTGGTTCCGCGCCTGGTGTGGCGTGACCTAGCCAGTGTTAGGGTTGTCCCAAGACTGCTATGCTTGAAAAGCGTAAGCCCCCCAGCCGTGGTTGGGAAGGCGCGCTTGGTTTAAAACCCTAAAGCCCCCCCTCCCCCCGCGTGCTCGCTCTTTCCTCAATCTGACGGTGCGTTGTGATCTGACTATGCATGATATTGGCGCAGGCGACTGTGGCAGGCCCGGTGCTCCACGAGGCGGTGGAGCGCGTGTCCTTTGCCAACAGCGCGCTCCCGCTCGGCGTCAGCCCCGCTGGAAAGAGCAACGACGGCTTGAGCTTCGTGGAGAAGATGCAGGTGCCGCGCTTGTGCCGATCCCTTCCTCTCGGTTAAGTCTAGGGCTTTAGGTTTTGGGTTACAGCCTTGGAATTTCAAACCCTGCAGATCAGGGGACTTTGATGATCCGACGCCTTCCGTCTCGGCGAAACAGATGTGCTAATTTCGTTCACACGTTACAATGCTTCCACAATTATTACACTGACATGTGATGGCCCATCCTGGACACTCGCCTAACCGTGCTATCCACCAGTAGGCAGTGCATATAAACACTTCTGGGCAGCGCTTCTCTGCGGCTCCAAAACCGTAGCTCTCACGATGCGTGCCCTCGCTTGTCACGAGCTGCAGAACTTGGCTATATTAGGGCATCTGTTATGAAGGCTTCCCCATTGCTCATCGGGGCAACATGGACAGCTGTGGTCCCAACACTGTCTACGCGTGTCGACATTCCTATGTGAACCCATGAAATTTGCCTCAAGTTTGTGTTAAATGCTACCTATAAAAACTTCCACCATACTTCCGCAGTAGTTTGTCTCTGACCTCCGCGACAGGTTGGGCACGCTCGAGGTTCCCATTGAGTTTACCACAGCGCCGCCTGTTATCATTGTCACGCTGCCTGTACGGCAATTGCCAGCAGAGGGTGCGGGTCTGACCAGCTGCCCCCGGGCGCCGCCCAACGCTGGCGCACCCAACAGGCCCAAGCCTCCTCCTGGCTGTCCCACATCCACGTGCGCCGCGACAAGCAGGCCGCAGCCCCAGAAGCGCCGACACCCAACAAGCCGCCCGCAGGTCCATTGGAACCCCCCCCCCCCCCCCCCTTGCCCAAACCCCCACCCCCAGCTGCTTGGGTGGCGACGGCTTGACCCGCGCAGGAGGTTGACCGCCACCCCCACCGACACTGCCACCGCCCCCGCGCAGGCCAGCAGGCTAGCAGGCCGCAGGTTGCGCTGCGCACCGCGCTGCTCCGGGCGGCCGCCTCGTCCCCGCCGCAGGTGTGCCTCCGGCTGGCGCGCACCGCAAACCACCTGGCGCTCGCAGGCACCGCCCCGCAGAGCCTCCTGCAGCTCGGGGACAGCTGCCTGCGCTGTGCACTGGGCGGCGCCACAGCTGCCGACGGCGCCGCCCTGGGGCAAGTGGACAGCGAGGAGAGCGTCCAGCTGCAGGTCCCCCCCCCCCCCCCCCCCACAACTCGATGCTCCTCGATTCATTCATCAAGAATTCAGCAGGTCTTTTGGCTACAAACTGTGGTTGCGCTTGTTTCAAATGTTCTCATGGTGGTTAGAATTCCAACAGTATTTGGTTTATTCGATAATACTCTCGCCCCGACCTCCCCCTCCCCCCCCCCACCCTTGGTCAGGGTTGTGCGTAAGGACTCTTAAGTTACGTTGTTCAACTTATTAAAGCCGACATTTTGAAGTTACATTAGGTGACCCTCAGAAACCACAAAACGTTTGGGGTCAGACCATTCCGTCAAGTAGAGCGGATTTCCTCTTGACTTGAGAATGCAACTTGCGTATGCCAATCAACTTAGGCTCGGCATGTAAACGCAACGTGCGCTACCACATATGAACCTTATGAACCGGAAACCTGAAAAGTTAACGCCAACTGCCTTTAGTTCACCTATCTTTGCCATTTGAGTCCGATTCCCCTAACATTAGCCTCAGACAGACTTCAGTACGGTTACGTTGGTAACTGGAACTTTACTGAACACAAAGAAGTTTAGTCGGCTCCAAATGGACTTCCGCACAACCCTGCCCTTGATGGCGTCCCGGCCACCAGCTCACCTGCTGATGCCCCCGCGCACTGCCGCAAGTGGCGCCATGCCTTCCGTACTTTCGGCTAAGTGGAGGCCATGCTGTCTGTGCAGGTGATGGCGGAGTCCGCCCAGACGGGCGGCGCCGCGGCGCCGGCGCAGGTGGTGTCGCCGCTGACAGCCGCGCTGCAGTGCGTGGCGGGTTTGACCGCGGAGCAGCTGGCGCTCCTGGGCAATCTAGCCGCAGGTGATTGTTTACTTCGCTACAGGGTTGTTGGGAGGCGGGGGAGGGGTTCCATTGCGTATGTAGCAAGGGGCCCTGCACCCCCCTCCCCCCCCCCCCTCCCCCCCCCCCCCCCCCCCCCCCTCTCCGCTTCGGCCGCTCCGCTCTCCCCTGCCCAAACATACAGCAAGCTCGCTGTTCTGAGTATGTGCTACGGTGGCCAGGCGCGGGAGCTCCGCTCTGCCTGGCGCTGGTGATTGAGCAGAAGCGGCGTGACGCCATGTCCATTGGTGCGATCACTCTCCTCTGGCTACGCAAGGGGGGGCGGACAAAGGGGGGGGGGGGGGGGGGGGGGGAGCTGCACCACTCAGCGCGTGGGGTTCAACCTCAGCCAGGGCCTGCGCTGGGGAGGCCCTACGACACGCCCCCTCCCACCCGCCATGCAGCCCGCCGCCCATGACATAGGCCAACCTGGATTTATGTGCATCACTTTCCAGTCAGAGCAGTGCGGCATGGCAGGCATGTCTTGACACCACTCCGCATGGACTGAGTGGGGGTAGCAGGGGTTCCCTTGCCGCCATGAACGCAAGCAGGCCAGGCTGGGTTGGGCATGGGAATGTCCGTGCAGTGGGTCCAGTGGCTGGCTGGCTGGCTGGCCTGCGGTGATCCGATGCTGTGCTATGCTGAGCGGGTCGGGGGGGGGGGGGGGGGGGCTGAGTGTTTGGTGTGCCCTTCCCGGCGCGCAGACGACGCCGCATGGCAGCAGGCCGCTTGCGCGGTGCTGGGCCTGGCGGCGGAGGCGCGCCGCCCCCCAGCCGCCACCGCCGCCTCGCCCGGCAGCGCACAGCCGGACATGCTGCTGCTGTGGCTGGCGGTCCTCAGCTGGCTCGCGGACGCGCGGTGGAGCCGCGTGAGCGCCCAGCCGGCCTCGACGGGCGCCGGGGGGGAGAAGGCACGCCTGGCCGCACCCCCACTAGCGCATGACCCGTCGCTCCCCTGACCAATTTGCAGCGCTGTCTTTGGCCGTAAATCTGCTATTGAAAGTTCTCGGGCATGATGAGGCAGAGCGCCTCAAGGAACGCCCGGCTGTCCTCTTACTGCGGGTGCTTGTCATGCACATGTGCCCTCCGCCATGAGTGGCCATCCATGCACAAGGAGATAACCGGGCCGCGGCCCCTGCTGCTCCCCCAGCAGGACCCGAAGACCGCGCTGCGTGCGCTGCTGGACACGCTGGAGGCGCGGGTGACGCTGCTGAGGAGGGGCGGCGGGGGGAGCGGCGCAGAGGTATTCGCCCTCTAGGGAGGCCCTTATCCTGTTCTGCGTGGCCTGCCCCGCCTCGCCCGCTCCCTCCTGCTTCCCCCCGCGCCTGCCGGTCCATCCTCAATGGGCAATCCCTGGTTGCAGGGCGCCGGCTCGGGCGAGGCCGAGGGCGACAAGCACGCCAAAGTAAGCGAGCGCCTGAGGAACGTCAAGTCCGGCCTCTCCTCCTTCCTGCACGTGCCGTCAAGTGAGACCCGGGCCCTGGCCGCGCCGTCCCACCATGGGGCTGCTGGCGCTGTTCTTCGCCTGCGCAGGGAAGGCGGGCGGAGTGCTCGAGCAGGCGGCTGACGCGATGCTTTTGATGTGCTTGCGCCGCGCAGAGGATGAGGGCGGCGCCTCATCTGGCGGCGGCGAGGCTCCCGCTGCAGGAGAGCCCCAGGCGGCGGGCGACCCCAAGGCCAAGGCGAGCCGCTTCAACTTTGGGTCGTTGAAGAGTTCGCTCGGCGAGGCGGCCAAGGCGGGCCAGGGCGTGGGCTCCAGCCTGAAGATGCGATTCAAGGGGATGGGCGCCGGCGACAAGGCACCGGGCGGCGTGGGCCCCAAGAGCAGCGGCGGCCTGGTGTTCCCCCAGGGCACCACCGTCCCGGTGATGCATGCCGGCATCGACACCCAGGTGCGCCCCTCTCGCAGGGTCCCCCCCCCGGGCCTCCAGCCGCAGCCTGCGAGGCCGCCCTCGGGCGGCTGACCTCTCCACTGTCGACGCGCCGCAGGTGGACTCGATGGAGTCGATGCCGCAGACGGACTCCCCAATGACACGCGACGCGCCGCAGCCGCCCGGCGCTGACGCCATGTCGCAGGGCAGCGCGTCCTCTGGCAGCGCTGGCGGCGACGCTGTGCACCGCGCCCGCGAGGCCGTGGCGGGCGGCTTCCGCGCCTTCATGGTAAAATCCCTTGCCAGATCCCCCCCCCCACTACCCATCACGCCCCGAGGGACACTCACACACCGCCACCAAAAGTGCCGCACCAACGCCGCCGTGCGCCCCAACCCCAGGAGCTTGCCCCCCCCCCCCCCCCCCCCCCCCCGCCCCCGCCAGACACGCACACACACTTGACTTCTCACCGCCCCTGAGTGTATGCATCAGCAGTCAAAAGCAATAACCGGCCATAGGGACAGCGCACGTGCATTTCGCACACATGGAAGCCGGGGCCCAGCCCATGCCGTGTCGACGGTGTAGCGTGCCCGTACAGAATCAGCATGCGAAACCTTACTGGGAAAGTCGCACCATAGCGGGGGTGCCGCACCCTCAGGGTTTCCCAGAGCCCTTCCCCGCCAGCCACACCCTCAACACAATCCCATTGCGCCCCGCGCGCTGGGCCTCGCATGCTGTGCCATGACACGGCGCAGGGCGAGAGTGCCGCTGACTGTGGTGGCTGGCGCAGACCAAGATCGACAAGCTGCCGGGCGGGCAGGAGGGCGGCGAGGGCGGCGGGGGCCTGGTGTCGGGCCTGGCGGACCGCTTCCGTGAGCTGCGGCACGCTGCGGCGGGCGGCGGCCCCTCCGGCGCGGAGCCCGCGGAGATGGCCACGGACGCGATCGCGCTGGCGCTGGCGGCGCACGCCATTGTCGCGTACGTGGGCAGCATCCTGTGCCCCGCGCTCCTCAAGTCCACCAGGCGGGTGGGCCTGGCGGACATCCCCCCGGTGAGTCGACGCATCCCGCCACCCCCCCCCCCTGCGCATGCCTTCGCACATCCGGATGTCTATGGCGAATGGGTCTATGCTGAGCGCCCCCCCCCCCCCCCTCTTTTCAGTCGGCCAACTCGCTGAGCATGAGCCAGGGCGAGGACGCACTGCTATCTGAGATGGACCTGGTGAGCCCAGAGCGAGTTGCCATGGTCAAGCCATCTAGTCGCTATCAATAGTAATGGGTTGCACCGCTTGACAGCAGAGCTATTGGGGAATATGACAGCGCCCCGGCGGCCGGGGCGGCAGCCGGGAAGAACGGCGCTCTGAGGTCGTCCTGGGACACGGGCTGTAGACACGTGGCAACTCCGGCAGAACACAGGCTCTGATACGGCACTTCACTAAGCTACCAGAACCTTCCTGTCCGGTATCCCGGGATACGAGCAGTGTTAGCTGAAGGAACGAGTGTTCTACCCGTTACTTTATTATTAGAGTGTTGTCAGCTTGCCCAGTGCTTCTCTTCTATGCTGGAGGATGTGGTTCTTTTGCGCGCCTCCGTGGGCCGTGTGCCCTGCCTGCTGAACCCCGGTGGCGGCGCTCCTGTGCTGGCCGGCAGGTGCTGGAGCAGCGCGGCGCGCTGGACGCGCTGCAGGAGCTGGCGGCCAGCCCGCTGGTGGCGGCCAACCCGGCGCCGTTCGAGGCCTTCTTCGCGGAGGGCGAGGCGCTGCTGTCGCATGCGACGTCGGTGGAGGTCGTGCAGTCGCGGCTGCCGGCGCTGCTGCTGCCCGCCGCGCCGCACCTGCGTGTCTTTGACCCCGAGCTGCGCCTGGCGCTATGAGCCGTCTGCTGACTGACTAGACAAGTAGAGCAGTAGAGCCGTGGAGACCTGGCAACTATCGCGCTCAGTCCCATACAAAGGGCGGCGACATGTAATCCCAGATCCCCAGCCAAGCAAGCTTGGAGCGGCTAGGGGGGGGGGAGGGGGGTTGACGGTGTCCTGTCAATCACTCAGAGCAAAAGAATGTGGTACCGTCGCACTTTTGGCGCGTACGGGGGGTTGTACAGATGGCGTGGATCCGACTTCAATCCGGTGTGGCGACGAAGTGTCCACATCATGCACGAAGTGTCCACGTCAAAACGCAACCGCTCATTTTCGTCTAGGCTCGCTTTTAGGTCATGGCTGGTTGGGATCCCTCAAACGCAGGGCGGGTGGGGTAGTAGCTCTGCGTGCTGTCATCTTTGTCGATTTATTTGCCGGACGCCTGACCCAAGCCCTACAGCAACCTAGCCCTCCTCACAACGCCATTCGAAAACACTCAGCAGAAACATCAGAAACATCCAATTCTGATATTTACCCAGGAAGGAGGAGGCACGTTTTTCTCAAGATGCCAGTTTGCGCGAGTTGTGCTTGTTGTCGGCCAGCAAGGTGGAGAGTGCCAGTGCCCAAGGCGGGTGGCCGTGAAGGAAGACAATCTACTGCTGGAGTAGAGCAATGGTGTTGAGATGTCAAGCTCGAAAACTGTGCCGATCGGACTTGGATGTCATCATCCGATATTGTAGAGCTTGTATACCGGTCTGAACCGGGCCGAGGACCACACCACAAGGTACTGTCCCAATAAATGGCCGTGCTAAGATCATTGGTAAGTTGCGATCTCTTGCCGGTATAGTATTGGTGTTTGCGTGCGCGCGCGTCTGTGTGTGTGTGTGTGTGTGTGTGTGTGTGTGTGTGTGTGTGTGTGTGTGTGTGTGTGTGTGTGTGTGTGTGTGTGTATGTATGTGTCTGATTGGTGTAATACACAATCTTTTAATCAGGTACATTCCTTGTCCGCTTGGTTGAGCGGTCGTGTCTTGTGCGAGAGGTCCCAGGTTCGACTCCTGGTCGATGTTTTCGGCAATATCGGCCCGGCGTGTCCCGAGTTTACCTGGTTGATGCATTGGCCCCTCGTGGTTCGAATGAGGCAACGGTCTATGGGCTATGCCAGACCTACGACTGTAGTAGCGCACCAGGGCAAGTGGTGGGGCGGCTTCGGCCGATGACCCGGGGCGAACTCTACTTACCTATTACACCATATTATTGCTGATGTTTCTTTTGCTATGGCTACTAAATAGAGTCAATTTATGCAGACAAATGAGAGGATACTTCTACGGCGAGAAGTCTGAGATGTTTGGTGCCTTGCTGATTTGGTACGGTTTGATTTCATCGTGCCACTGCAATTCACGCTATTTTGACTGCTTGAGCACGGTGTATTTTTTGTAATTTCATCGTTATTGCTGCCGCGATGACTCTTCTTGCTCTTCTATAAATCATTTCCGAATGAAGTGTTATCACGGTATTTTATTGACACTGCCTGATCCGTCCTTCGAGTATGGATGGTTTGACCGCCTAGCAAACTCGCGAAATGAAGATGGTATAATTTTTCCGTGTGGTTACTACCGATAACACCGTGTACATATGTAGTACACCGTGTGCACAAGAGAATATGCAAGCTGCAAAATTGAAGTTCGCCCCGGGTCACTGGCCGAAGCCGCCACCCCAGGGGAGTTGTTAGCTGTAATTTCACAGATATAGTCGCTACATACCTTTGATGGATAGGCTCATCCTCATGCGACGACAGTGATTATTCGGACAGAGTCGCAATGTTACTAGAAGTACGGACACTGCGTCGTACACATGGACTCTGGCGGTGCCCACTCATCGCACCTCCACGACGCCGCAAGAATTCATCAAGGTGGCGGCGGAGTTCTTCATGCTTCCGAGCCTTGCGGCCTTGCTTGGCACATGTCGTTGGGCGCGCGATCGTCTTGCCCTGCACGGCCGACATTCCTGCGCACGTGGACATGTTCGGCGGCACCCTTTGGAGCATGCCGGCGCCGGGGGATGCTCACTTTGAGGAGGCCTTCACAGAATATTATTGCACGGAGGCATTGGATGTCCGCGTGCGCCGGGAGATGGATGACATGTTGCAACATGCGGTGCCGGCTGATAGGACCGAGTGGCGGGATGAGCCCGAGGATCTTATCCCAGAAGGCCGTCTTGACATGCATGCTTGTGGGCCTGACGGGGAGCGTGATATATGCAACATGCAGCCCCTTCTGGTAGAGGTCAATTCCGTTTGAGTCGCGGCCAGATGCACCCGGTCCGATTGGCAAGCGTTGTCGAATGGAACGAAACTACGTACCCAACCTGGAGAGATACGCGTCGGCTTGGCTTTGCACGCTCTGAAGGGGGACATGTGCCAAGTATGAGTGATCCGTGTGCTAGTACACCCAGCACACTGTGACGCCACCGGGTCTTGGGTATTGACACGTACGCTCCTTACAATTTCGCGCCATTGATTTGGGCACATGTTGCAATGAACGTTACGTTTCGACCTATTTTTACGTTTGTAGCCCGAAACGTGTTGCCTTAACCTGATGCCCGGACGCCCGCGCAAAAGGAATCATGTGTGTGGGCTAAGCCCCTACGTCTCGCGTCGAATATTGTGGGACTTAGCTTACACTCTTGTGCAGCTGCGCAATTCCTGCAACGCTGTGAATATCCGCGTGCCTTGTTAGGGTGCTCGACAATGGCAACACTGCAGTGATGATGGTAGTAGCACGCACCGCGCAGTGGCTGACGCCTACAAAATGGCCCCACCGCGCCAACAACATCCTGACCCTTTTGCTAATATGTGTCTTCATCAACTATCCATGGCCATCCCACCATGCCAGATTTTATGCATGCGAGGTGGCACGTGTGAGGCACAAACCCCATGTTGTCGAGGTACTTGAAACGCACCATGTGGCGCCATGAACGCTCGTGTGGCACAATTGTTAGGGTCATAGGTTTTATGAAGCCCTATAATGATAAAGGCTAATAATTTGGGGTTTAGGTCATAAACCCTATATTCAGCTGTCCATCTACTCGTAAACTCAAAATTGGCTTACAAGCGGTCTGGCACTTATGTGGAAGGCTGTATATGTCAGCCCGCGCAAACAATAATAATGATGTAACACATAATGATAAATATATACTTTGTGGCACAGTATGAATGAAGTATTAAAATAACGTTATGATTATTACATACTATTGTTATGTTAACTGACGCGCGGTGTAGCATATGGCGATTACACGGATAGATATAATACATGTACAGTCCCCCTCGTACGTCTTGCCATGTACGTATCTGTCCATATCGCCACGTCAGGACCGGCGGCGCGCCGACCGCCGAGTGGTACAGTGGCGCATTGTTGTGATATAATTAACTTCGAATATTCATAGGAGAGATAAATAGGAGAGATGAGATAGGTGGCGGAGGGGGGGGGGGGGGGGGGGGGGGGGGGAGGGGGCTGTCTGTTACGCTCGTGATTCCGCTCTGCGCTGGTTCGAACCCTCCCGGGGCCCTCCGAGGAAATATACCCGAAAGGGGTAAGGGGGGTAGAGGGGCCCGATGCGAATAGTTTTAGGATCTCCTACAAATCCTAGTACAATGGCTTACCGCGCGACCCGCATCCCGATAAAAAGGCGATGTACTCGCCCCGCGCGGGCGGATTTTCTCCGCTTACGGGCCCGCTAGGCGCAGCCCAATAGCAGAATATGGGAGCGTATTGATGGCCAGCCCTACCATACACCCTTGACGATGGCCTAGCACGTGACCATATGGACCCACCCGCTGACTCGGGGGCTGCACCCCTGCGCAGTATGGGCTGAAGCCCGGCTCTACCAAGGGCGCATTATTGAATGCGACAATAGCTGTAGGTGGGCTGGTTTTGGAGCAAGCCTTAATCGCAGTATTGGCCGTTTTGCAGGAACTGCTCGCTTGCTTGCATGCCGACGGTGGGGAGAGCGCGCCTTTGTGAATGTGCTCTACGATGGTAGAGCTAACTCTTGGCGTGCATCCGTACAGATAGAACGCCTACACGTGCGATATAAAAATTCGTGCCCTGATGTGATAAATTATACAGGTAAAAATTCGTGCCCTCATGATATTGGGTTATCAAATTCATTACCAACCCTGAACAATGACACGCACACGTATGGCTTTTACAACGAGAGCACAACAAACGCCACTTAGGGCATCCCATCACGCATGATGTCGTGTTCACGTATCACACATGGAAGGGCGCGGCCGGAAACGAAGGTGAGGGCTCATAATGGGCCAATCTACAGTTGATGCTTGACAAGTGGGGCAAGACTTTTGTGGGCAGGTGTATTGTCATCGTGGCTATATGCTGCCCATCGCACGCCACCGCGAGCCGAGAGGCACTGGAATGACGTGCACCGTAATGCTTTGATGCTGGTGGAAATATTGCAAACGTAAACAGGAGGATCGGGCGTGGCGGTTGTGCGCATCATTGAAGGGGGACATGTGCCAAATATGAGTGATCCATGTGCTAGTACACCCAGCACACTGTGACGCCACCGGTTCTTGGGTATTAACATGTACGCTCCGTACAATTTCACGCCCATGATGTGGGCACATGTTGCAATGAACGTTACGTTTCGACCTATTTTTACGTTTGTAGCCCGAAACGTGTTGCCTTAACCTGATGCCCGGACGCCCGCGCAAAAGGAATCATGTGTGTGGGCTAAGCCCCTACGTCTCGCGTCGAATATTGTGGGACTTAGCTTACACTCTTGTGCAGCTGCGCAATTCCTGCAACGCTGTGAATATCCGCGTGCCTTGTTAGGGTGCTCGACAATGGCAACACTGCAGTGATGATGGTAGTAGCACGCACCGCGCAGTGGCTGACGCCTACAAAATGGCCCCACCGCGCCAACAACATCCTGACCCTTTTGCTAATATGTGTCTTCATCAACTATCCATGGCCATCCCACCATGCCAGATTTTATGCATGCGAGGTGGCACGTGTGAGGCACAAACCCCATGTTGTCGAGGTACTTGAAACGCACCATGTGGCGCCATGAACGCTCGTGTGGCACAATTGTTAGGGTCATAGGTTTTATGAAGCCCTATAATGATAAAGGCTAATAATTTGGGGTTTTAGGTCATAAACCCTATATTCAGCTGTCCATCTACTCGTAAACTCAAAATTGGCTTACAAGCGGTCTGGCACTTATGTGGAAGGCTGTATATGTCAGCCCGCGCAAACAATAATAATGATGTAACACATAATGATAAATATATACTTTGTGGCACAGTATGAATGAAGTATTAAAATAACGTTATGATTATTACATACTATTGTTATGTTCATTGACGCGCGGTGTAGCAGATGGCGACTATACGGATAGATATAATACATGTACAGTCCCCAAAAGTCTTGCCATGTACGTATCTGTCCATATCGCCACGTCATCACCGGCGGCGCCGACGTCCGAGTGGTTCAGTGGCGTACTGTTGTGATATAATCAACTTCGAATATTCATAGGAGAGATGAGATAGGAGAGATGAGATAGGTGGCGGAGGGGGAGGGCTGTCTGTTACGCTCGTGATTCCGCTTTGCGCTGGTTCGAACCCTGCCGGGGCCCTCCGAGGAAATATACCCGAAAGGGGTAAGGGGGGTAGAGGGGCCCGATGCAAATAGTTTTAGGATCTCCTACAAATCCTAGTACAGTGGCTTACCGCGCGACCCGCATCCCGATAAAAAGGCGATGTACTCGCCCCGCGCGGGCGGATTTTCCCCGCTTACGGGCCCGCTAGGCGCAGCCCAATAGCAGAATATGGGAGCGTATTGATGGCCAGCCCTACCACACCCTGGACGATGCCCTAGCAGGTGACCATATGGACCCACCCGCTGAGTCGGGGGCTGCACCCCTGCGCAGTATGGGCTGAAGCCCGGCTCTACCAAGGGCGCATTGAATGCGGACAACAGTTGTAGGTGGGTTGGCTTTTGAGCAAGCCCTTATCGCAGTATTGGCCGTTTCACGGGAACTGCTCGCTTGCTTGCATGCCGACGGTGGGGAGAGCGCGCCTTTGTGAATGTGCTCTATGATGGTAGAGCTAACTCCTGGCGTGCATCCGTACAGATAGAACGCATATACGTGCGATATAAAAATTCGTGCCCTCGTGACATTGGGTTACCAAATTCATTACCAACTCTGAACAATGACACGCACACCTATGGCTTTTACAACGAGAGCACAACAAACGCCACTTAGGGCTCCCACCACGCATGATGTCGTGTTCACGTATGACACATGGAAGGGCGCGGCCGGAAACGAAGGTGAGGGCTCATAATGGGCCAATCTACAGCTGATGCTTGACAAGGGGGGCAAGACTTTTGTGGGCAGGTGTATTTTCATCGTCGTCGTGCTGCTGCTACTGGGCCATCTGCTGCTGATCCTTCTTAAAAATAATTAATTTAGAAGATGTTAATATTAATTATACTGCGCGCAGGAGTCCTCCTCGTCCCTCGCGTCGTCGGCGGCGTAGGGGATGAGGGCGTAGACGTTGGCGGTCGGACCCGTATAGCCGTGCTGCCGTCATCACGCACGGCGCATGTACCGGACTGTGGCGGCGGCGGCAGCGGGGTCGAGGGACGACGAACAGACCGGACCCGACCATTCCCCGTGTAACCAACCCCCTCGGTCGAGAGACAACGAACAGACCAGACTACGGGTCGACGGCATCGCTACTATCGCGACCACTATCGCCACTTTTGCGAAGGTACGAGTACCCCGCTGCGCAACCGCGGCAGCACCGCCTACAACACGAGACCCGGACGCATGGACGCACGCGGCCGAATAGTGATCACCTCACCGGGCGCACCTTGCTCCCCAATCCGATCCGGGCCCGGAGGTCGTCATCGGCGTCGTGACCGGCTGCTGAGCCTGCTGCGCCTTCGTCAATTGCCGGTGTGTCGAGGCGAGTATGGGGGGGGGGGGGGGGGGGGGGGGGCGCGCAGGGGTGCCATAGCCAGCGTGGGCGCGACCTGTGTTGTGTCGGCCGACATCCCTGGGCACGGCAAACGCTCGCAATCGGCGCTGCAAAAGCGGACTGCGTGGTACCGCCCCGCTCGGCGAGCGACGCGTTGCAATCTGGGACAGACAGCGCATAGCGGCTCTCAGTTTCTCGCGGTTACCAGAGGCCGTGAGGCAGCGCGGGGTTTTAAGCTGCTGCACACTGGGGACCAGTGGGTGAGCGGGTCAGCCGGAGGTCTACACTCTTACACCGAATGTGATCTACATTCATGCCCTTTAGTTAGTTGGCTATGTATTCGGCGTTTGCTAAGTTTCTGCTCTCTCTCTCTAGGTGGCAGGCAGGCCGCCAGGAGAGGCTTCTGCAGCAGGGCCAACGGCCCGGCCTGTGGGCATGGGCAACCCTGGGAAAGGCAAGGGGAATAAACTCGCCAGGGGCAAGGTAGCGCCAGCATCATCAGAGCCTCGTCAGGCTGCCTCAGTGCCCCCACAGCCACGGGCGCGCGGCGAGAGCGTGGCCTGGCCCGCCGGTGTGACGTACCTTACAGACAACCTATACTCGGGGAGCGTCCCCAAGGAGGCAAGCGCCCAGTGCATGCTGATGGCAATGTGGGAGAGGGGGGGGAGGGGGGGGTCACTGCCGGCGGCTGCACTCACCCCCCCCCCCAACTCGGCCGCTGCCCCCCCTTCCTCCCTCCCCCACCCCCGCCTCATTCCCTGAATGCTGCATGCCGCAGAGCAGATGCAGTGGCCGACAGTGAGGCTGCCCGTTGATGGCCACATGTGCAGGTGTGGCAGAAATACCTGCCGGCTGGGCGGGGCGCCCAAGACGAAGCTGAGCGACGTCGGTCTGCCGCAGCCACCAAAGCGGCACAAAAAGGCATGGCCTCGCTCCAACTTTTTCACAGTGCCTCCACGCGCTGATGCGCCCCCACCTGCATCGTATCCACCACCGCCGCCGCCATCGCTATCGCATTATTCCTGCCACAGCCACCATTGCTCAGCACCACCGCACTCGCCTGCAGCGCACCGGTATTGCAGGTCTCTTTGCCCCCACCCCCACCTCTATGGCTGCACGCAACCATGGGGGGGGGGAGTGACAGACATCGCTGGCTTCAGGTCTCCATATGCAAGATCGCCGACCCTGGCCACCCGGCCTACGGCCAGCACGGACTGTTCGCCACCGCAAACCTCCCTCCGCGCTCGCACATCCTCGACTACCGCGGCTTCTGCACGCTGTGCGGCGACGAGTCGAGCACCTCGGACTGTGCGAGCTCGCTGCGCTGGCCTGTACCTGACGCGCCCTTGCGTTGCAGGGGATGAATGGCTCACCCCCCCTCCCCCCCTCTTGTGGCACACAGACACACTGCGGATAGGTGACCTGACGGTGGATGCGGCCCAGATGGGCACCGAGGCGCGATATATCAACGACTTCCGGGGCACAGGCGCCCCGCGCGCCAACGCGGCATTCGAGGAGAGGCGAGATGAGGCGGGCCGGTGCGTGATGGGCGTGTGGGCGGGCGACCGCGGCGTGCGGAAGGGCGAGGAGGTGCTGCTGAGCTACGGGAAGGGCTTCTGGACGCAGCGCGGCCTGCTTGGCGCTGCGGAGGCCCCCCGATTGAGGCTGCCAGAGGCGACTACCGCGACCGGCGAGCTCAGATAGGAGAGGCCGGAATGCAGTAGAGAGGAAGGGTGGTGGCTGGAGACTCAGGGAAGCAGGCAGTACCCCGCACAGTATACTCTGGAGGGAGGGGATACGGGGGGGTTGCTCGTAAGTTCGACCGCGAGCACAGTGCACGCCGCTACATCATGTTGCCCGAGCAGTTGCCGTATAATTTGAGATTTATTACAACTGATTCAGCTCGCTCTCTTTACAAGATTTAGTCCGTGCCCAGCATCAGGGAAGGGCCCGCCCCCGACCAACACGCATAGGGTCCGCTAATTGAAGTGAGTACGGCGGCCCTTTGTGTTGTATGCCAACGTAGCTATGTTGCAGTACGTGTACAAAATTTGCATTAGTGGTACAATACACGCGAATCGTACGAGGGAATATGCACGTACAATGGCGTAAGCCTGTACGCGCTAGCCCGGCCGTAGAAACATGTGATCATGTGACTACCGCCGTATCTGCAGTCTGCAGATGTTCTCATGTTCCTTGCCCGAGGAAGTCGCAGCCTGCTCCAGCGGTGCATTCCACCAGCTCGGCCGTCGCGCTGCTGAGATCAGCCCCCGCCTTGAGCTACAGCGAGTGGTGTCCCCGGACGCCGCAGGGCTCGGATGTTGCCGTGTATGTGGTTGCGGCATGCGAACGATAGTGGATGCGCCCTTGGGTGCCGCCATTGGCATGGGATGATCTCCTAGATCAGTGGCTATGGCGCTCAGCGCCTGCGCGTAAATGACGAGTGGATTGAACGGAGCATCCGGAGACCATGCCGGCCGATGCCAGGAGCGCCGGAGCGTTGGTTGCTGGAGCGAGGGAGCGACCACACGAGGCACAAATATGCTGCCAAACCTGCCGGTGGTTTGTGCTGGCAAGCTCCCTTTGTGCATGCCACACATTTTGGGGGGAAGGGGGGGGGGGGGGGGACCTGTCATATCCCCCGGTATGCTTGTCTCCTGCGCATCACCTGGCAGCGGGCTGTCGTGATCATCACGCGGCTGTGCGGCAGGGGGTGCGCCAACACCGTGCAGCTTGGATCTCCGTGGTAACTAGAAAGTACCAGGCCAATGCAGCACATGCAACGGCACCGCATCAATGACGAACCAAGCGGCCATTGTACACGTAACCACACCTCAATGCTCCCTGTCATTCCCCACATGACGCAGTTGTCATGTAGACCGGTGCCCATGGGCATGAGGCTGCGGGCTGTCGTCAACGCCATGCACTGAATGTCTAATATTGCGAACACGAGTTTTTACACTTCAGTACTTGGCTTGGACGTACCGTGCGGCGCCACCTTGGTTGCCTTGGTGCGGCGCCACGCAAGGCGGTGCTTGTGCCTGTATATCAGCGATTCAACTGCTTATTATTCAATACATTACTCGTACTCATTGTATGTGTGAGAGAAACGCTGAATTGCTTTCGCAGTCTGCTGGACTGAGCGGAACGACTACACTTCTAGTATATGCATAAATGCACGATAAAGGACTGCATATAGGGGACGCATGTGTGCTTGCTTCTTACCATCAAGTTAAGCTCTCGTCAGGCCTGGCCGCGCCAGCATTCTGCAGCGCCAGCGTTGGTCGCCAGCGCGTCGATAACGATGCCAGGGGCCCAGCATAAGATGTAACCCCCGTGGTCTATGTCTGGCTTTGAGATACTGTCAGCAATAAGCGGCCTGACATGCTCGCCGTCGTGTGCGAGGCGATATCATACAAGCTCCTCGAAAGCCAAGCGCAGCTGCTCGATGTCGGCTCTGCCAAGGCATAGGTCGATGGAAGCTCGCGGGCGGGCGGGGGGGGGGGGGGGGGGGGGGGGGGGGGGGGACCAATGCACTTTTTGCTCGCCGAATCAGGCGTGACGGTGTATTTGTCGGGTCGGCAGCCGGTCGACAGGGTCGCTGTTCGTCTACTCGAGAATGCCGTCAGAAACGGCACAGGTTCTGACAGAACCATACACAATCAGGCGAACGAACGCGGTCAGCAGCTCCTCGCCCGCACTTGCCGAGCCTACCATCGAGAGGGCATCTTCTATATGTCCGCCTGATGGCTTCCCGGTACGCGTTCTGGAATCTCCGCGCCAGCCAGTGCCGAAGGAGTGTTGCGCGTAATAACCGCGTATCGTCCGCGGCCGAAGCACCTCGCGATCGCCAAAGGGCGCGCCGGCCAATGTGCCGGCCAGATTCTCTGAGTCTCTGGTCCAAGGCATTCAGTAATCAATTTCCTAGCATTCGACATGAACGTTGACCTTTTGTATAGTGCCGCTGCCGCCGGCCTTTTGCGCCGGCGCAGCCCTGTAGTGCCCTGTGTCGGGCCTGAAGAGCCCGGAGAGAGATTATCGATCCGCAGCTCGTTTAGCGACACTATGGCGCCGAACCGCGGTACTCCGAGCCGGTGCCACGCCAGCGCTTCGAAGCGGGATAGCAGTATAGAAGCTGGAGTCATGGAAGCGGGACAGTATGCAAATGTTCAGGGATAGGTAGACAACGGTTATCCGCGCCATGTTAGCAGAACCCCGGACGGAACTCACATGCTGGGGTTAACGTTTCAAGGTCTTGTATAAATGTAAAATTGCCAGATCTCTTTAAACGTTTAAATTAACGCACCCTCACGTTTTAATAGACAGGAGGTAGTATTTATTTTTGGCCTGGTGTATGAGGTGCGCTTATACAACGTCCCACAAAAGTCACTGCATGTTTTGATGGGTATGATTTGGGTTTGGTCGGTAAACCCACGCATCGTCTACCCGTACGCCGTTGCAGCCATTGCGAGGATAACCATGGAAGAGCGTGTACATGGTAGGCTAGGGCCAATGCGACGGCGTGCGTGGCGCGCGCGTCGCCTGTTATGCGGCACTACCAGTGTAACAAGTGCTGCACGGCCGGGCTGTGACCGGTTTGAGCGCACGGCACGCCGACTTTTGGCGGACATAAAGAACCGTGTTTTTCTCCCATGGTCACCGATGTACATGTGTTGGCCACCTACCCCATGCCGCGCGGCGCATGGTTTGGAGTCTATGGTCAGCTAGCGTACTGCGTGCGTCATTCGCGAAGTGGCTGCTCGCCCTGCAAGAAGCAGTAATATCGCAATCACGTTTTATTCAATTCATATAACATTTCGGCGTTTCATCAAATTGGCTTATAATTAATGCGGTGGAAAGCCCGTGACCTGCGCTTTCCAACGCACTAACTTTCAACTCAAGTGATAAAACGCCGAAATGTTACGCCCTGTCAAAGTTAACCCCCCCCCCCCTTTTTGGTATCCCAGCCAGCCCGCTCACTGTGGGTGGGGGGGGGGCATGATGGGGGCATGTAATGTGCCCTTCCACGCAAGCTCCCAGGCGCGAGGACCCCTTGGATAGGTCTCCACGTCGCGCGGACCCCGTCATCATTTTGGCTTTTCCCCTTGGATGATGGGTGACATGTTTGACAACATGCGCGCAGACCTGTGCAGCAGTGGCAACATTGTTGTCGAGGGGCCCAGCCCACGCTTAGCCTACGGTGCGGGCGATATAATCATGCACCTATGGAATCGAAGGCACTTTATGTGTGCTACTGTCACCCAGTGAGGCGCGGCCGACTGCGCTTATCTTGCAGCTTGGAAAATTGTGAGATGATTGACCCCATCACGACGACGGCATTACTGGCACACTCTCATGGAAATGCCATGCATTGCATCGGTAGCGTGCATGGATTGGAGTCAAGCTCGGTCGTCTTACAGCGCATGCATACGTCCACCCACCACCGGCAGCGCGGGCATATGCGACAGATGGTAGCTACGCCGCCAACAGATTGCCCCCTATTCATCGCCTGTTTTTTCTGTGGTTTTAGCCATGTACCAAGCAATGCCATTGCCGAAGAACAATTCTAACAGTGCGTTAACCGGGAAAAACGGCTGCCTCCTTGGCGTAGGAGGCTTGCATACACTGGATTACAAGGCTTCATGGGCCCGTGGCCCCATCGCTTGGGCACCGAGGCCAGGACACGCGCGGATTTCTATGTGCAAAGACTTATGTGCACTGGTGTAGTCTTCGTAGAGTCGTCGCCGCGCGCCGCGGTAGTGGCGGCAGCAGTCGCCAGTCGGGCGCGCAGAGCTATGTCATGGTATTGGCGAAGGAGCTGCGCGTCGGCAAGTCGTTCGGTGCTGCTGGGTGATCCCGAAAACGATCCGTATGCTCGGCACGTGAGGAGGCCTAGGACGTTTGATATGAAAATCATTCTCATTGGGCTTTACGTGTACCTCTTGAAGATGGGCATGCTAGGACAACATGCCAAAGGGAAGGCTCACAGTGCAGGGCAGACTTGACGGGTGGGGCAACGTTACAAACGCACGTTATAAAGTTTTCACATGGGAATGATATACTCACTAGTCAATACCCGCACCATCTCCAGGAAAGCTTTTTGATTATGTTTTTGGAATGCTGCGCTCGCACGATCTCGCGACGCTTATGAATAAGAGACGCGCTCGATGGGATTGCAGCATTACTCTACGCTGAGCTGTTCTTGTTAGGCTTGTCACTACGCGAGTGACATAGTAAATGTGGAGCCGGCAGCCCTGCGTTATGAGCACATGCTCCCGCACCTCTGTGAGACCTGCTAGGCTCTTATTGCCCATCCTCTATCGTGCTGCATTAAGTATTGACACGCATTAACAACGAAAGCAAAGGGCGAGAGTGCTGCTCCAATGTGAGTATCGTTTCACATTTTGCCTCCCCGATACGGAGATAGCCTTTCCGTCCATGCATGCCGCGGGGGGGAAAGGGGCGTCTCCACATAACTGCTGCTATCTAAAATAGCTGGGCGTGGTCGCGACTGCGGGTGGCTATAGAAGGACGGCGCTGCCTCCCTCCGGGGTCGTGAAAGAGGGCTGGGCAACGAGGCGCCAGACTCATATGCCAAATCTGCGAGGAGCGGGCTCGCCTTGGTGTGGCCTATGTGAGGTGATCAGGCGGTCTGCAGGGCGTCAAGGCTGGACTGCGCCTCCTTGTTGCGCGGCTCCAGCTCCAGCACCTTCCTGAAGCCCGCCTCCGCCGCCTCCTTGTTGCCCAGCCCCTTGCTGTACTTATCCCCGCCACCCAGCACGCGTGCACACACGCAACCACAGTCACGAAGGGGCTCGTAGAACAGTCCAGCAATGTACATGGGGTATGGTGCTGCGGGTGAGGAATGGACGGGGTAGAGGAGTGAAAATGGCGTGGAGCCACCCACCTAGCGGCCGCGCTCCGCAGCAGCGCCTTGACGTTGCTGGGCTCATGCTGCAGCACCATCTCCGCGTCTGCCAGCGCCTCGCTGTTCGAAGGGTGGGATATTGCGCCAAGGGGCACGCGCGTGTGTGTGTGTGGGGGGGGGGGGGGGGGGGGATAAGCACATTGTCCCGGAGACATGTTGCAGTTCTCACCTCTGTTGGTGGCCATATGCCACATAAGGGGGAGGGGGAGGGGGGGAGGGGGGGGGGGGGGGGGGGGGGGGCACGGCAAGGTGTCTCCATGCTGCGCTACTTGCCTCATAAGTCAGTGTCCCCCCCGCCCCCCCTCCCCCCCCCCCCAAAAGTGCATGATGGCCAGTTGCACACATCTGCATGCTGTCGCGTCGGGCGACTTGCACGACCAGGTAGGTTACCCACGCACACCGCCATGGAGCCTGGCGGCACAGGGGTGTAGGCTGGGTGTGTCTGTGTGGAAGTGAACGTTTGCTTGTGCGGACACCTGGAGAGGAGGGGATGGGGGAGGCTAGGGCCAGTGTGCTTGCCTGAACTTCTGCAGCTTGAGGTATGCCATGGCGCGGTTGTTGTACGCCGACGTCATGCCTGCATCCTCGGACAGCGCTTTGGAGTACAGCGCCACCGCCTGATCACGGCACACACACACAAACACACACTCACCGAGCGTTAGCGCGACTGAGCTGGCTGAGGGTGCCTGTGCCGCTGCTCCTGATGGGCAGGCAGGGAAAAACCGGGTGGCGAGAAGCTGGAGGAGGAAAAATGGGAGTGGAATGCACCTTGGTGTGGTCGCCCGCCTTGAAGGCCACGTTGCCATCCGCCTTAGCTGCCTCCGCGGGCGATAGCTCCTGCACGGTCGGCGTCGGCGCAGCGCTGGGGGGCGCAGGGGGAACCCGCTCAGCGCAGGGTGGCGTAGCTTGGCCCGCTGCCCATCGCTGGGTCGCTCACTACCTGGCAGCTGACCCCCCTCCCCCCCCCCCCCTCCCCCCCACCCCACCCCGCGGGCCTCCTACTATGTACCCCTCCCACTCATCCTCCATGCACCCATGCTGAGAAGCTCTGCGCACTCATAGACACTTGACATATGTACCGCGCGCCCGGTAGGGCATTTGGA
The DNA here is from genome assembly GCA_006384855.1 of Tetraselmis striata. Classification (NCBI taxonomy): domain Eukaryota; kingdom Viridiplantae; phylum Chlorophyta; class Chlorodendrophyceae; order Chlorodendrales; family Chlorodendraceae; genus Tetraselmis; species Tetraselmis striata. Next base: position 215,204 of record VCJN01001409.1, read on the forward strand.
TAGAATGGGTCTCAGCTGACGCCGATCACATTGTCCCACCGCCTCCCACCTAGCCAATGACGCCGGCGCACCCTCTCGCGCCGCTTCACGTTGCTTCCCAGGATGCTACGGTGGCGGCGGTGCACTGCGATGTGGCCGCATGCCGGCTTCACCTTCTGGCGGGCGTGCTGCGGGGTCCGCCCTGCGACATGTTCATCACCTGCGGCCCCGCTGCGCGGTACATGCCGCTGGCGCCCGCCGCCTCATGGCGCCGCTTAGCCTCAAGCACCCAAGGCGCGGAGCTGGACACCTACCGCAGGGAGGAAGGGACACCCAAAGAGGTGGCGGGGGGGCACTCAGGCCCGGCAAACACCCGCAGGCCTCAGTGTGGCGGCCCCTGCCCCACTGGTCAAGCAGACGCCGCAAGTCGGCGCACCATCCACCTGGACAGGGCGCAGCCGCGGCACCGCAAAGCCGCACCTCTGGCAAGGTGAGGTCGAGCCGCCGGAACTCGTCCTCATTGTCAAATATGCGGCTGATGAAGGCGTCCCCACGCACCTGTCAGCCGTAGCATGGGCGCTCAAAGGGGGAGGGAGGGGGTTCTGCGCGAGAGCGCCATGGAGCAGGCATTGAGGTGGGCGGGCAGGCAGGCAGGCAGGCAGGCAGGCAGGCAGATAAGCAGGTTCCCCTAATCGCCGCCTTCCAGGGTCGACCCCCCTTCCCGCATGGCAGCACACCTCGAGCGGCTTCCCGCAGCAGGCGGCGATCTGCGACGCGCGCATGTTGGGCGGCACGCCCTTTATGCTGCCCTCATCGTCCACGTACATGTTGACGCCCACAAAGCCGATGTCCTTGGCGTTGTTCAGCAGCGCAATGTTCTCCACCTGCGCCGCCCCGCCCCGTCCCGCCATGCTCAGTACTCCGGGGCCGCCCCAGTTGCGCCCGCTACCCCAGCCCGCAAACAAGCCCCAGAGTTGCCCCCTGCCCCCCCCCCCTGCCCCCCCCCCCCCCCAACCCCAACCCTGTCCCCGCCTCGATGTGCGGGCATTGGCGGGGCTCACCAGGCCTAGGCTGGTGGCAGCATTAAGCATGCCGTCCGCCAGCTGCGCCCCTGCTGGTAGATTCTTCAGCAGCGCCTATGGGAGGAGGGGCGTCATCCCTCTGTCAGACGAGGTCATGCCATCGATGTCTCATGGTGGCATCGCGCATCCCTGCAGGGGCGTGTCTGTCGTGCATAGGTCCGCTGAATGGCAGCGAGGGCCAGAGAGAGCAAGCACGCACCTCCTTCTGCGCAGCCAGCTGCGCAGCAGACTTGGATCCATGATTGCGGTTGAAGTGGCCCTGGGTAAAGGGCAGAGGTGAGGGGAGAGGGGGAGCGCAGCGAGGCGGGTGAGACAGATGGCATTTCTGCCTGCGCCTCATGCTGCTGGAGGAGGATGGCAGGGTCTATGGGCGCTCAGCGCAGCGCAGCGGCACCTTGAGGGTGTCCAGTAGGCACTCCACCTCCTTGCCCTCTGGTTGCTCCAGCTCCAGCTCCTGCAGCGGCTCCGACCTGCCCCCGCGCCCGACCACGCACAGCTCAGGGTGCTGCCCGAAACTGTGCGAAGCCGCAAGTCCAGAGCAGCCAAGGTGACCGGGGGCAAAGCTTGTCCCCGTGGAAAGGGGCGAACATTCTCATGGGTGGATTGGGGATTTGAGTGTGTCAAACGCGTGATGGTGGTGGTGGTGGCGGTGTGTGTGTGTGTGTGTGTGTTGCGTGGGGATGGGGGGAGAGGGGGGGGGGGGGGCGCACAGGTCGGCTGGGATGTAGACGTATTTGAAGGACTTCTTCGGCGCCATCGTCGCTCGGCGACGCAGCAGGTTACTAAAACTCAAGCGGGAGTTGGCACTCCAGGACTATGCGACCGTTTGCACAGAAGACACTGGTGTGGGATGGAATTTCGGCGAGTGGCGGCCCGTGCAAGTGGGAAGCAGGGGGGGTGCATGCTATATCTTCGACACCTCGTCGGCGGCGGCTATCTTTCTTCCATTTATGGGATTCGTTATAATCCATCTCATCTTTGGTTCGGCCATAGTCGCTATATCTCCTGGCACTTCATTTAGGGCGGTTCGGTCCCTGCTGTACCAGCGCAGCAGCAGCATCGTCCAGGCTCTGGTCAAGGCTCTTAGGCGTTTCTAAAATAATAAGGCCCAGGGGCAGGCGGATGGGATCACTGCGGAGGGTTTAAAATTGGCGATATGCGCCCTAAATAGCCATTTTTGCAAGGCATTGCTGGCCTTAATTAACGGGATATGGACTAAGAACTATATCCCCAAGCAGTGGCGTAGCTCGGCCATAGTATCGGTGCCCAAGAAAGGCGACGCGCGACCGTTATGGCCAATTATAGGGATATTTCGATTATGGGTGCCGCTATGAAACTCCTTATGACCGTCATTACCCAACGCTTGCAAGACGTCTGCCAAGCTAAAGGGATCATCCGCCGTTGGCAAGCGGGTTTTATGCGGAATGAGGAGGGCCCCATGCAAGTCGCCAGCTTGTTCGATATTGCGGCTCGTCGCCAAGCAGCACGTCTACCCATGTACGCGGGTTTTATTGACTTTAGGAAGGCATATGACACCGCACCTCATGAGCTTTTATTCCTAAAACTACCAGACATAGGAGTTACGGGTCATATGCTTACCTTCATTAAAACTTTATACATGGATAGTATGGTACGGGTCAAGACAGGGGTGGCCCCAGGAACACTATCAGACCCCATACCCATAGAGCGTGGCCTCCGACAGGGATGCCCCGCTTCCCCCATCCTATTTAACATATTTATTACCGATATATTCGATGGGGTAGAACATCTAGGGTGTGATGTACCAGGGTGCACCGACACCTTAGCGGCAAGGCAACCACTAAGGGTGCCAGTTGTACGCAGACGACGCTGTAGGTATCACATGCTCGTTCGATAACCTGCATGCCATGTTCGCCCACTTCTCGGAGTGGGCGGAGGACCATTTTATGGGGTTTGGGGTACTTAAGTGTGGGGTGATGGCATTAGGCCGATATTCCGATGAGACCGCGTTGCGTGAACCAGCTGCCCGATGGCAGCTTGGGGAGGGACGGGTACCGGTTGTAAATGAATATAGGTACTTGTGTACGGTCGCTAAGTCGGATTTAGGTATGCAACACATAGTAGACGAGCGGGTTAAGAAGGGTCAACGCGCCATTGAGGCGCTCGATTCGGTACTAGTCGGTGGACGTGACATAATTCCTATTAATGTGCGCGCGTGTGTCGGTCTTTAAAACCTGTGTACTGCCGGTTTTATCTTATGGGTGTGAAGTATGGGGCATGGATAGAACTAGCGGCGCAAATAAATTACAAACCGTATTCATCAATCAGTGCTTGCGGTGCCTCATTGGGGTGGGTAAAAGCTCCCATGGGTTGGCCACTGCACCGATGATGCGGGAATTGGATATTGCGCCCATAGAGGCTACGGACGGCCGCTGCGGTACGGGTTCGGGCGTTCCTTAAAGCATCCGACTTGAATACATGTATAACCCATTTAGTAGATCAGCCAAGTCGGGCGCGCCCTAACACGTGGACGTCAGGGACTGTGCGGTGGTTAGATCGACTAGCTAGGGCGAACGTAGGGCTAGCTGAGGGGGCGCACCTTCCACTTGAGTGGAGGTCACTAGCCGCGCGCGATGCCGCTAAACTAGTAAAGGCATCGGTGTGGGCGCGTTACGAATCGTCGGCATCTTTAGCACGCAATAAAACCTGGGGTATATATGCCCAGACGTCTTATTCGTCAAACCCGTTGCCACAATACGGTGTGGGTGTCCCCGCGGGGGTTGTGGCCGGGTTGCACATCATGATACAATTACGCACCCCAGTATTTCCCACTGCCCGCCGATTGGCCCGGATTCATGCCATGCCTGAGCGGTTCCTGGAACACTGCCCTGCATGTGGCGGAGGTGAATCTGAGACTATCGAACATATGTTGGTGGAGTGCCCGCGGTGGGGGTATCACCGTCATAATTTTGGGTTGTTAGTTCCGGAGTTCAGGGATTTCATTAGTAGTCAGGTTATTGCGTCAACACATGAGGACTTGACTGCATGCATTTTGGGCGGGGTCCCCCCCTCCCTTCCCGGCGCCCTGGATTTTACTGTTAATGGGAAATTTTTCCAGCTATGGCGTCGGGCCCTCCCTCACATTGCCTTTTTTGTTGCACATGTATCGCACTCCCGAAATGCTTTGCTCCGCGGGTTGGGGCTTGCCCGAACTCGCATTACTCGAATGGGCCGACGCCCAAACGGGTGGGGCGGACCTTTCGTGGTCAGTGCCGGGTATTTTGATGGCAGTGTTTTAGACGGTGATCCAACAGTGTTGGAAATTCCGTCACTGGCCTCCAATTAGTCTTGCAGAATGCTTCGGCAATTTGCTTGATGACTATAACGGAGCGTCGCCTACCCAGGGCTTTCCGTAACTGGATTGCTGCCTAAACGGCCGTCGTAGAGACGCTGCAAGGGTTTCACTAGTACCAGTCCTGTCCCGGGGGCGGAAAAGAAAAGCAGCATCGTCCGCCGATAGATCAAGCCCTACATACGAAGACAGGTACTGGTGTTAATTACAAAAGGACAGTAACAATTCCACCGCTTACTAAAGGCAGTACTAAAGATCAACAAAGCAAGCGGCCTAATAGCGGCCCGCATCCCGCACGAGGCGGGATGGATGAGTGATGCGCGGACGGTTCAGAGTCCGGGCCACGCGTGCACGTGTGTGCGAGGGTGATCCACGTACGTGCTGCGCAGCTTCGGCAACGGGATGGCGAACGAATATGCTGCGCCGTCTGGCGAGGCCGCGAGCACGCTCTCGAGCCGCCACCAAGCTCAGAAGTGAAGTGGATGAACCCCGAGGAAATCTCTTGCGAGTAATAAGGCCTCTTGGTGAGCCCGGGTGGTGCACCGAGTGCCTCGCGATGAGAGGGCACCCCGATCCGCGGCAAGGCATGCGACACCGCGCATAGTGCGGCGCACCTTTTTGCTCACCTCACCGATTGTTGTGCCGAAGACTATGCCCGTTTACTCCGACATATCCATGATGTCTCGAAAAGGGCCCTTCTGTCCCGGCTCCGTGTTGTGCCACGCTGCATCTCGCACTTCCGACCCCCGTTCTATGTCGCGCGGCAGGGAGCGCTCAAACCGATCCACAGCCGTGACCCGGGGCACCGCAGTGTCCTTGACCCCGTACTGTATAGTCTTGAACTCCACCAATGTGGGCTTCAAGCTCCGGGGATCATAGTTCCCGGTCCCGACGTTGAACGCCGGGAGGGAGAGCTCTGCGTCCGGCACTAAGTCCTTGAGTTCATCCCTAGGTACGGTGTTGCAGAGAGTCACTCCCTGCTTGAACAACTCATCCACCTCATGGTGTATAGCGATACCCCGGTCGTGAACACAATGATCGCGGAAGGCGTCTGCGATAGCGTCGTGCTGCGCACGCCAGTGAGTGTCTCAAGGTGCCGGGGGGTTCATGAACGCGTCACCATAGAGGTCGACCGTGACGAGGTTGTGCTATGTCGAAGGCAGAATGATCTGGCTCCCAACTACCACCGAGGCCAAGCATGGGATAAGCAAAAAGAAGTACTGGTCGCGACCTCTCATCGGAGCTCATACGGAGTCATGACCGTACGTGCGGTGGGGATGGACACCGTCCACATGCCCGACGCCGTGTCGAGGTGGTTGAACAAGATCCGTTCCCTACATGTGACAGGGAGAGCGCACACCTCATAATGAAGCCGAGAGTTGTTGGCATGGTTTAGAAATGCCGTCAGTTCCTTTTGCGAGCCCGGCGCAGCCTAGCTACGCTTGCCGCTCCATTACGCGGGCATCCGCGTCGCAAAGGTGGCCAGCAATAGCCGCCTGGAGGCGGCCCCACGCCTCGCGCATCGCCGCGGCAAAGCTTGCCGACCCACGAGCATCGTTGAGGAAGTGGTCATACCGATGGGCGGAAGAAGTTGCGTTGAAGGTGCCTCGGCCATGTATTGGTACCGAGCGGTGCTCGTAAGGTAAGTTAGAGTCAAGTCCGCCCCGGGTCATCGGCCGAAGCCGCCCCAACACTTGAGCCCGTGCGCCAAATGCACACGTCGTAGGCAGTATGGCATAGCCATTGGACCATTGCCTCATTCGAACGCCGACTAAGGGCTAATGCATCAACCGGGTAAACCCGGGACACGGGCCCGGACGATAGGTCCCCGGATCGATTCCCAGCTCTTCGGGGCTCGTAAGGCATACTCATCAATGTGCTCGCAAGGTATAATAAACCGCGATTTTACTCGGAAAGGGAAAATTTCCAGTTCTGGCGTTGGGCCGTCCCTCACATTGCCTTTTTGTTGCACATGTATTGCACTCCCGAAATGCGGTGCTCCGCGGGATGGGGCTTTTCCAACTCGCATTACTCGGACGAATGGGCCGACGCCCAAACGGGTAGTGCAGACCTTTCATGGCAAGTGCCGGGTATTTGATGCTAAAGAATAAACCGGTAGGAAAAAAACCAAAAGGATTGAAAGTTGCGGATGGTAAGAGATAGTAGAATCAGATCCATGTAAGTTCTCTCTCTCTCTCTCTCTCTCCACCTCTCTCTAAAACCAGATCGCTGCTATGGGCACGAGGTAAGAAGGTACTTGGTACGCGGGCAACATGTACCATGTACATTATCCATAATACAACAGTACCCGTACTCGCGTGATGTAGACGATGCATAACAATAAATTCGAAATATATAATGCATGGTCATATGGAAACATCTAGATGTCTACAATACTTAGTGTGTATTACTGCGCAGTGCGCACAACCCCGGGTCGTAGCGCACGGACCGGGCACGCTATGTACGGCCCTCATGTGCAGAGGCCCGCCCCCGAACACCGGCACTCTACCTTGCGCTCGCCACCTACGCTCGAGCAATGCAGTCTCGACTCTCTTAGTCGAGCAAGGTGTCAGCTATCGACAACTCATGCGAACTCGCTCGTCACGAGACGTCTCACATGCTCCCCAACCCGTTTCCGACAGCAAAATGTCTAGTCCGGAACAAAACGCCCCGGGACAAACCGGCCAGACAGGCCTCTCTACCAAATTGTTGGAGCAACTACGCATCACGGCGCACTCGGAGAACCTCGAGCGTCGGGGGGCTTGGTAGTTTGAGCCAGCGACACATCGACACTACGACATTGTCGCTGCGCCCTACTCGCCAGGCTGACCATGATATGACTGCCAAGAGTGACCGTGGACGACCCTACCCATTCGGCCAATCCCTCGGACACGACCCGTGTGACTAAAGGTGTTAATTCCGGAGCTAGTGCCGGAGACAACGAGCTGCAACTAGAGCCCGAGAACCGCATCCTCAACTTATCCGCCTCCGGCAAAATCATCGCTCCCGGCCTTGAGAGCCCCAATGCGCGACATCACCGAGCCTCGCATGTGGCCACTCGCCGACGACACTGGCCGCGCCCTACTCGCGGATAAGAGGTGACAAGCCTTGTGCAACGAGTACATCCACATCGGCTGCTAAGCCTTCTTTAACAAATGCGCCAAGAGGCGCTGCGCGACGCTCTAGAAACGCTTTCGACTCAACTTGCTACCTAAGGTTGTCGGCGCCACCGGGACCATCGCCAAGCAGATTTGAGCATGTTTGCGCACTTACGGGGCGACGGAGGAGGCCGCCGGTGCCCGGCTGGGGTACCTCCGCCTCACCAAGATGCCTCACCAACTACAACTACACGGATTCGGACTACCGAGTCTTCGCAAAGCCCGCGTACGAGCGTTTCCGCAAGCCTTGACAACCCGCCGTCCCAAGCAAGCACCTTCGACGAGCTACACCGCGTCTTAGTCGACCGCACTCTCGAGGCCAGCCTCACCGCCGCCAGCAAGGTAGCCGCGGGCGCCTCGAACGCCAAGGCCAAGACCGATAAGGCCGACAAGAAGATCGATACAGCCGCATAGAGACACAAGCACCATCATGAGGCGGCAGATGCGGCCGAAAGGCCGCAGCAACCAAGCAACCACAGGGAACATATAACGAATGATGGTGTAAACCGCCGCTTGGAATCATGTTCCCCCACCTCTCCGTATATGCGGCACCGCATGCGGAGAAGATGGCGCGGATGGAAAAGCGTCGGTGCCAGCGGGCAATTATTGGATTGGATCCGCCGAGGGGTCCACATCAAGTTGAAGGGCGGGCGACGGCCGCCACCTTTCAACCACGGCGTCTCGATGAAGGACACCACCCCGTCTCAACTAGACTTCATGCATGGCCACGGAGCTACCGCCGTTCGAGCGCATCGGAGCGTGGCGGGAGCGGGGACACAACGACCATTGGGTCTCCCACATGTTCCTAGTTCCCAAGCCCGGTACCAACAAATGGCGCCTCTTCGACGAGCTACGCATGCTCAACCTCTATTGCTCGGAGCTGCCGATGGCCTACGAAACTCTCAGGCACCTTCGCCACCTAGCACGAAACGGCGACTCGTTTATCTCCCTCGACATGCAAGACGGCTAGTCGTACGCCCTCGGCATTCGTGAGGAGGACAGCGACTAATTCACGATGAACTATCGCGGGGAGCTGTAGCGGCTAGCGTTACTCCTGATGGGGAGGTCCGGTTTTGCCTACTACTTTTGCAAGCTCACGGGCGCCTTCACAAATTACCTCCACGCCCCTCCCGCGGCCACCTCGCCGGCATCAGGCCCGCCGGCATCAAGCCCACCCGGCGCTTTCTCCGGAACACCCGGTGGAGAGGGGAGCGCATGCTTCTTCCCTACCTCGACGACTTCCTATTTCTGGCGGACTCGCGGGAGGCGGCATGCGCCCTACGGACTACCCGCATCGACGCCCTACTCATCGACAATCTCGGCAAGATCCGCAACCCCAAGAAGATCCACAGGGAGCAGCCTAATACGCAAGCGGATAAGCACCTTGGCTTGGAGATGGACCTCCGGTGGCACGAATTCCGCGCGCCAGCGGAGAAGCTGGCGACGCTAGCCCGGATGGCCAGCAGCTGGCCTCGGCCGCGCCACCTCCAACCGCCGTTGGTTGCCCGCCCGCGAAGTAGCCTTTTTTGCGGTGAAGGCGCGGTTCCTCTACCTCGCGATAGCGCCCGCGGTTCTTCCTGCGAGAGTTGCACTTAGTAGTGTTGGCCACTCGGCATAGTTGAAGGGGGGGGGGGGGGGGGAGTAAAGCTGACGCATCAGCTGAAGCGCGACCTAGAGTCGTGGATATCGGTGCTAGCACAGCACAACGGGCGCTCGATCTTGAAGCCGATCGAATCAGTGTACCTCCACGCGGACTCCAGCGGCTACGGATGGGGAGAAGCAATCAACGACAATCCCTCGTACCAAGCGCGCGGTTAGTTTTTGGTACGATTCCGACTGGAAAAAACACATCACGTGGAAGGAGTTACGGGCGGTAGGTTTGGCAGTCGAATCCCCCTGCCGCAGTTGCGCGGACGACGGGTACTACTGCACGAGGACAACACCGCGGTCGTGGCGGCCTTGACCTCGCTGACCTCGCAGTCATCGGTCGTGATGGAGGAGCTACGGCGATTGTGGCACCTCTTGCTGGACATTGCTGGACTACATGCAAGACATCCAATGCAACATCCGACGCCGGTACATTCAGTCGGCGGCCAACGCGTGGCCCGAGCTGCGATCTCAACTACGATGACATGAAGCTCAATGCCCGCATATTCTCCTATCTGCAGCGCATATGGGGACCGCACACGGTCGACAGATTTGCTTCGATGGAGAACGTGCAGCTACCCCGCTAAAATTCTCGCTGGCGCGACCCGCTGTCCGAGGCGTTGAACTCTCTCCATTTGGCGGACATTCTCTAGCGCAGGGAGCTCAATTATTGCAATCCCCCATGGCCACTGCTAGACGACATGGTCGCCACGCTGCGCCAATCGGGTGCCGCCGCGACGGTCATTGCGCCGCACTAGCCGGGCCGTCGATGATGCCAACAACAGTTGGAGCTCGCCGACGAGACGATCGTCTATCGCCCGCCTATCCGCGACCTTTTCTGTCCCGCCGGGCTCGGGGCGCGCGCGGGGCCCAGATGACCCGCTTGGAGCGTGGCGGTCTTTCGGCTGCCATCAGGGCACGGCTCTGCGCCCGGCGGGGGACCCTAGGCCGTGCTGTGAGCCAATTTGAAATTTCTTACATCTTTGTTCCCGCGCGGCCTTTGATGCTACACATACCAGCTGTCTCGCGGCCCGACCAGCACACTAACCCGCGTAAGATCAACTTAAAGTTGGTATCACACGTGCCGTGTGGTCCTCTGAAGGCCAGATCCTTAGTCCCGTTCTTCTAGCAGCCGGCATGGCTATCTTGTGAGCCAAGCCCTCCTACATCACCATGTCCCGATCCCAGGCACCCCTTCTCCGGTTTTGAAAAGGAAATTGTGGGGGGGTCGCCCCCCAAACCGCATAGTGCGGTGGGTTCCCACCCTCACCTCCCCCGGCCCTAGCCTGCCCTAGACTGAGCCCGAGCGAGCGCGTGTCATTCACGAGCACGCGGTACCCGTACGCTACCGGCACGCGGTGCGCTACATACTCGTGCATCACTCCCCAAAAACCCCGCCCGTAGACTGCGACGATCGATGACTCAAGACTTCCGCGACATGCTCGGCACCGACCTGATTCGCACCACGGTGATCAACCTTGCTCGCACCGCGCACATAATACAACTACGGCAGCGGCATGTGCACGTTCGCCACTTTATGTGACGAGGAGGGCATCCGCCCGCTCGACGCCACACCGGGCACCATCATCCTGTACACGGCCTTGCTCGGCCTCCAAGGCACCGTTGAGGCGAAGTCGTTGTAGCCGTACTTCTCCGCCATCAACAAGTACTTCCGCGACCATCAACGGCAGCCCGTGGCGCTAGGCGAGCTAATCGCCGACTCGCGCCGTGGGCTCGAACTACAGCCACAACGCATCGAGGAGGAGTCAGAACGTTTTCGTGGCACTACCGGCACCGGTGGTCAGCGACATCCTCGACGCAACAATCGCCCTATGGCGCCGCACTTTGCAGTGGCGACCGGAATTTATCGCCGACATCCGCAGTTTCCGGGGCGCGTTGGCTACGGTCACCAACTACGCGTGTTTCTATCGGGCCGAGTCCGGCATCGACTGCGAAACCCGCGAATGGGTTGTCCATCGCGCTACAGACAAAATCATCCTAGACGCCTAGACAGCGAAGGGCAACCAATGCACAAGGGTTTCCCGTAAACCTTTGCTGCAACTCACCCTTAGCGAATGCCCGGATCTCGCGGACCTATTGCTTGGAGGCATACTCTGCCTCCCGACATGCCTAATGTCGGCAGTTTCTCAACTGCGACCCACCGGACGCCCTTTGGAGCATCTCGCCGCTTGAGCAGGGGCTCGAATCGTGGACCGCAACCGCAACCCTCACCGGATGGGTGCACAGCCTCCGTAAAGGCACGGCGTCCGCGGCAAATTCTCTCGCCGCGCCTCTCCCAACCATCAAGCACATGGGAGGTTGGAGCAAGAACACTTAGGTACTCGCCGGGCGGTACATGGACCCGACGATGCGCCCTACCCGGCAGCCTGGCGGTTCTTCGACTGACTAGTTCCAGCCCGGCCCCAACGCTAGTCTGTGCCGCCTTTGGCTCTTTCTCTGGCAA